>JBCJKH010054736.1:5903-24515 GCA_039877255.1 Loriculus beryllinus | reverse complement strand
CGATCTCACCATGGAAGCACAACATTCTTCACCTCTGCAATTAGAAGGCAGTGTGCCTCTCAAAGGCCCTGCAGCCTGCTGAGGATTTGTCCAAACCATATATCCTTTTCCAAAGAAATGGAATTGAAAAACGTCCTATAGATTTAACCACTGTCAGATGTTCTTTGAGCAGAATATTAATCTCTCTCCCGAGAACATAAACTTTTCGTTGTAATAGGTCACCATCTTCCCAAGTCCTTTGATTTCCTCTGTCAAAACTGCCCCCAGACCATAAGCATCTGTGTCCAGCCTGAAAGGTGTTTGAAACATGGGGAAGCTAGAATGGGAGCAGTTACAAGGGCTTTTTTAAAAAGCAAAAGATGTTAAATCACACTATGCTAGCCACTGAAACACATGCTGTGGTTTTATAATATTAACAGTCACAAATAAACTGCCTGAAATAGTAGTAGCAGTAATCATTAAAAAAACCCAGAAACCTTTACCTGACAGCCACTGTATGGAGGTCAGGACTGTCCTGCCTTCATTTTCTTTTTGTCTGTGAAAGTCAGTCCTTGGCTGGCTGTGTACTCACCATTAACTATTTCTGCTTGCAATGATTCACTTGTCTTTGGATTTGATTTCAGGTTGATGACTTTCAGTGTATTACAGACCATTTATAAATATGTCAGTTCCTGTTCAAGTGCTGTATTTCACATCAAGATATAGTTAAGAGATAATCTAAAACAGGCATCCTGTACCATACCTTCTCCCCGTCCTCTAAAATGCAGCAGGTGTTGAGCCGAAAGACATCTTTTTAAGTTGCAGTAGGCCTTGCCCTGGTCTGAAAGCTCTTCTCTCCCTCTTTTCCTGTTATTGGCTCCACAGAATCTGCTCAGGCCACCATTTGACTTTAATCAGAACTGGGAGAAATTGTGCAAAGCTCACTTATCTCATCCCAGTTCATTTCCTTGATGCACAGTAGCAATTCTTACAGCTTTGCCTTTATTAAATAGGGAGGTGCTGTATAATGGGTTGGTTTCCCTCAGAAACAGTCTGTGGTAAAATACTGTGTGCAGGCTGCATCCAGAGAACTGATTTTTTAACTGGAAAAAAACTTTGGGGAATCTAAACTGTGCACTAAAGTTGCAATTTTGGCTCAGCCGTGGTGTCTTCATTGCTGCTAACACTACTACCAACAGCAATGGCAACTAACTTCAGTAGAGATTTGCAAGCTCAGTGCATCCTAGATGTATTTACTGGACTTCTATGACTTGTACTGATTTCTGAGCAGCTGTATTTTGACACTTACAGTTAGTTGTGCTAGCTGAGTTAAAGCTAGAGCAGGTATACCTACTTACAGCATCATACACCATGAGGAATTCACCTGAGAACATGCTGCAGCTCAGCATTTAACTGAATGTAAAATCTAAATTTCTCAGTGCAAGAGAAAATGAACCTTCCCTTCAGATATAGCAGCATCTTAAAATGGCCCTTAAAATGATGTTTTCATCAGTCTACCTTTACTTAGGTAAAAAGATACTGCAACAAGTAGCTGCTGTAGTAGTTCAATGCTGTATGAGGAAAATCTGCTCACTCCAAATCAGTTACTTGCAAATCCTAAGCTTCACCTGGGCCACACAATGAAAGATTTCTGGAGATTTAATTTGTAAGACAATACTTCCAGCACGTATTACTCCATTACAAGCTATAATGAAATACAAATCTTTCCACAGCTTATCTGTCATTTCAGTTACATTTCTTGCTCAGAAGAGACAAATTTTCAAAACCAATTTTCCCACCTTTTGGATCCGTCATGTTTGCCAGCAGTCACTCTCCCTGCTCGAGACCAATCTATTCTTTTTCAGTCCACCTAGTGCAATAACTTCAGCTTGAGAAAGGATACTTTATTCCATTCATTTCACGGACCCTAATATAGATTCAAAAAGTAAACTGACCAAATCTAAAGAAAAGCTATAAGCTTTATCCTCATTCCTTTGGAGCTCAGCACTTTCAGCGTCATGTCTTCACATTTCCTGAACTGATTGAAGAACTTTCCCTAGACATTTCTGAGGCTCTGTCCTGGCCAGCCTCAGAATGGCTTTTATGGCCAATTTTTTCATAAGTCTAATACTTAACTGAACTGCTTCCTTTAATTTTTCCACAGCTGCCAATTTTCCTTGTTTTACAAACCAAGATTATCACTTTTCCTAATTGTATAGTAAGGCCAGGGATCAGATTAGGATTGCCCCTTTTCATCAGCCATTTTATAAACAGTACTTGAGTTACAGGATTTGGCTGCTAGGAGCTCCAGTTTCTGTCCATCTTTCCAGTCATTCACTGGGGCTGTGATTTGAACAGACCACATGTGCTCCTCCTGAAGACTGTAGCTCAGAAGTAAAGGGTTTGATACTTTTTGAGGTGATCTGAAATATCCCATCTGAGTACATGTAAATTTCAAATTACAAGTGCTTTTTCTCCTAATTTCTTGTCTCACAGAGATCACTAACTGACAATCATTTCGTTGCACTATGGACTTCAGATGTGACCTAAGATTCTTGGATTTCACTCCAAATTTTATACTTCATCTTATATCTTTATATGTTCTAGCTAAAGTTCCAGGCTGGCCAAAACTATCTTGCTTTCTGGTATCTCCTGGTAAGCTTTCCGGGTGATGGCAGTCAGATTGCTGAACCAAACAGTCATCTTGTCAGTTCAGTCTTGGAGGTATGTGTCCAGTCTTCCCATCTTGCTTTGGAATTCTGTAGATGTCCCCAGATCTTTCTTTCTTATCAGAGGCCTCAGTCCTTCCAGAAAGGGCTTACAGACATTGCAGATTCTTGTTGAAATTCTATCTGGCCACCTTCAATTCCTGCAAGTCCTGCAGAAAACAAGGTACTTGAGAAAAAAGAAGCAATGACTTTTCAGATACTGGTGTTTAAAAACACTGTCTGGATGTTCTGAATTAATATTGTGTTAGAAGAAGCCAAATGGCTGTATGCCAAGATTCAACCTAAGGTGTATTTTTATGGCAAAGCTATAAACCCACAAAATAAGTGGTTTATAATGGAAATTCTGACACACTTTTAATATTAAAAGCAGAAATATACTGGTTGTGGTAAGTATTTGACAGCTGTGGTACTCACCTGTCAGCTGTACTGCCTAAACAAGTCCATCTTGATGGTGGGATTCCTCCTTTATCTCACCCTGTTTCAGCCACACTGTTTGGGGGCAGATGGGTCCAGCCGTATTCTGTAATTCACTCTGGAGCCTTTCAAAACCCCTTTTCTGGCTGATTACAGGGAAAAGCAACAACTTGGATTCACAGAGTATGGAAGCCTGCAGTGTTCTGAAGCTTATTGCACTGACTTGGCTCCAGGCAGAGAGAAGCTTTCATCAGCTGAAAGATGAGAGTTTTCATTGACACTGTTCCATTTGAGTGGCACTTCCCACAGGGTGACAAGGTACTGTGTTCAGAAAGAACTGTGGGACTGAGCATACGGGTGCTGCTTTCAGTTTGAAACTCAATCAAAAACCATCCTTGGAAACTTGCTGATACCAGAAGTACGGATCAGCTCATGCACAACCAGAGAAAGGAGCAATGTCGAGTAATATTTTGCATGGTCTGTCAGTTTACATAGGCATAAAGATTATTGAAATGCTGTGAATGTGTTAATAAAAAGAAAATAGTGGCAATAATAAGATTAAAAAGAATTTCATGAGTGCTCTGGTCACTTACACTAGTAGCCTCCCATCAATGTACCATTTACAACATATATATATACATTTATTTCAAGCGAAAGTAGGAGGGAGAAGTGTGAAAAAGCAGAACTATTTTTCATCAGATATATTCAAGATGACAATGTTCAAAACAGCACTGGCTTTGTATGTGATCTGTCTGTACAGCTTGTATTGAACCTGAGATTTGCAATTATAGTTAGGGGGTTTACGGATACTTTTCCCATCCCAAGCATCTTGATTTGCAGTCAAGTTCTTCAGGAAAACTAAGAAAGAAATGAGTCAATCTTTGATTGCCAGAATAGAAGTTGAGATATGCATACACACACTTACACGCACATCTTGATCTTATTTCATACTTCACACACAAGTTGGAGAGAAAAGATTATGACTCAAAGTGAATGAAATCTAAACAGCTGACAAATAAACACAGGATGATGGATTAAACTTTCCAAGTAGCATACGAGCCTTCTATGCTATAAGATTAACTTTTGCTACTCTTAATGCACAGATTAACTGCAACAGCAAATAACAATGCAGAAAGCCTTTTGTTTAAATAAAATGGAGAGGAAATGAAAACCAAATTACACATTACTTAAAAATAATCTATCTGGCGATGAAATAAAACATTTGTAACTCTGAACCAGGATTCATACCTTTACTTCCAACATCTTCAATTAACACCCATAGGAAATTTAACACAGTTAAATTAATGTTCTAAAGGGTATGCTGGATGGAGGGAAGCAGAGCCTGGGGCATACAAACTGACTGCAGTCTTTAAGAGAGTCTAACAGCTTCAAAGAAATAAGCAAATTTTACTTGCATCTTGAGGATATTTAATCATACATTTACATTAGCTTAGTTTCCTAGAGTCTAAGGACATTTACAAAATGCCTAGAAATTAAATCAAAACGAAATAAAGTGATTGTTTTGTTTCAAATCACAAGCAGGCTGCTTGCCTTGCATTTGAAAACCTCTGTGGTTCTCCACAGAACTTCCTGTAAAAACAAAATGCTGCCATAATGATTTAAGACAGGACTGAAACACTATTGACTACAACAAAAAGTCAAACACAAGGCAAGAATCAGATGGAAAGTGATGGAAAGACAGCATATGAAGGAATCTTAACAAAGACACATCTAGGTACGTCAATATTTATGTAATTAGATGTTTTCAAAGGGCTGCAAATTCAGAAGAGAGTCAATGCTTATACAAGCTTGTGCTTTCCGTGCTGGACACATTAGCAGGGTTCTCTAAACTGTCTACAGTCTGCCTGACAGACAAGAAACACCTTGGTGGTTATGGGCTCTAGCGTTTTTCTTTGGAAATACAACTGGTATGTGAGACTTCAATGCCCTGTCTTCAGCTTGGATTAAGAGATCATTATAAGGTAACACACCAGCCCCCTTCCCTTTTATCAGTTACAGCCACTATTGTTTTAAAATGTTTTACAAAGCATGTTGCTGCTCTACTTAGTCAACGGATCTTTAAAGTCTGCTTATCTACATATTTAGTCTACATACCTTCAAGTTAATTATTTCAGTGGCTCTTTTCACGTCTGTATATAAATAAAAGATGGGTGAGGGTATTTTTGATATTCTGGTATTGGAGGTTATGATCAGGCAAACTAGTGTCATCAGCAGAAATAAGGAATCCTGCCTGCCTTCCTTCCCTTTTCTGAGCAAGTGGTACCTCTTATACTTTGCACTGTTTACTCCAGTAGGCTTTCCAGGTGCTTCAAGCATATATACACACACATACATTGTTAGAAATAAATATTAATTTTAAAATACAAACCCAGTTCTGATGCAACCTGGTGAGCTGAACAACACTACCAATGTGTCTGGGAAAAGAGTCTTTGGCAAGAAAGCTGATTTTTCTTCTCATACAGATCAGGCTTTTCTTTACGATTAGTCTCATATGTTTCTTGTTGGTGACTTAGTCTAATTTTTAAATATAAATGAATGTCTATGTGAGTTTAATCCCTCTATTTGGATGCTATTGGAATGAAGCCCCAGCCCTGGTACATGCCCAGGTCTTCTCCAGCTGTGCCTTGCAAACGAGGAAAAGAAAGGAGATTGACAGCAGCTCCTGTTGCTCCCCAGACCAGCTCTGCAAATCGACAAAAGCCGCAGTGCTTTCTTTGGACCAGCCTTCCTTCTTTTATTAGCTCCTAGCTGCTTTGCTGGGTAAGAAAATCAATGGAAAATGGATTTTTGAAAGTATTTGTTTTGGTGTAAAACAAAGATAGCCCAAGAAAAGCACTTCAGGCAGAAATCTCATGACTGAAAAATAAGACTGGTAAGATTTTTACAACCAAGTTAAGGGTTTTCTTGGTTTTACTTTCTTTGGAAGCAATAGAAACCAACACACCCTTTCCTGGTACAACAATGCTCAGAACGCTCGAAGGTCTACATATCTCCTTCTGACATAAGTAAAGAGATTTTTCTTAAATAGTATTAATGATTAGAATACTAAAGAATAATACAGAATTTTCACCATTGAAATGTAAAAGGTTTCACAACTCAGATCCCCACAGTCCAAGCAGCAGAAGAGCTAGAATATTTCCGTTATGGCATGGGAGCAGGATGTGGAAAGTTAGAAGGCCATTGGAAAAAATATGTACCATAGGAACTCCATTTTGTTCCATTTGAAATCATCAGGGGAAAATTGAGGGATGCAAGCCATGAGTATGAATGCAACCCCAAGCAGGGGAAGTGCAGCTGTTATGGAGCTGCTGCAGCTCTTGGCCTGCAGTGGGAATTTTGGATATCGGCTTTCTTGGTGTTCCCCAAAATGTCCACCCTATTCCACCATGCAAACCTCACTTACCTGGGCATACACAGAGGCGAAGAATTGACCTGGTATCTGCCAGTGTGTCATGTATAGTCAGTCTGGATGGAGCTGAAGAAATCCTAAAATCACTCAGACAAAGATAAATCTGTTTCTTAGGCCCCGTCTAGACTATGAAAAGATGGGTTCTGTCCCTCGCTGCCAGGGCTGGAGAGGATGTGGGCAGCTGGGTACATTTGATCATGTATATGGTTGGACTGCGCAAAACTGAAATCACTCTGCAGAACCAATGTTGGCTGAAAATATGCTAACCCCAGCAGCAGCCTTGCTGTGCAGACAATGTCAACCTGCCAAATATGAAAAATGAGGTTTTGTTAAGCTACTTGTTATTAGCTGCTCAAAACTTGACTGCAGCTGAATGAAGAAACCCCAACATTCCCACGACAAACACATGGTTTAACCAAAATACGGGAGGTCCTTTCCTCAGAGAAGATGACAAGCCTAGAAATAATTGTTAAAATAAATACTTGAAAAAACTTGGCTCTCTTTCTTCACCTACACAAAAAGGAACAGTTGAATCTATAAGCCAGAATTTCTGGCTAACAAAGTATTTCTCCTTCAAAACAGTTAAGCAGCATACTTTGATCTTTGTGTATGAAATACTTCATCTTTCAGAGTAATCATAGTCAATGTCCAGTCTCATTTTAAAGTATAATTTGTGGCTTTAATATTTACAATGTTATTTTGAGGAAGCACAAAAATTATAATTCATTCAGTATTGTTTATGTCTCGTTTGAAGTCACAGATGTTACAAATTGAAGTTAAGATATTCAGATTTTTCACATCTTTTGGCATTTTAAATTGTGGCTATAGGACAAAATGCCTTCCTTCCCAAGGCTCCTTCCCTGACTAATCTCCAGTTGATTTCAGGATTATTTGGTTTCTACCTGACATTAGAAGACAGAAATTGGCTAAAAGTAAATTCTGGATCATATTAAGAATTATTTTGCTTGCCAAGTAATATTATCCTATAAGTCTCTATAGTAAAACCACTATAGTAAAGAAATGTTTATATATGAATTATTTCCATACAAAAAGAAACTGATTAAAAACTACAGAATGTAACTTTCTTCTATCAGTGTAACACTACTGTACCACATATATAGGGATTCCTGAACAGGTGAAGCCTGAGGTAAAGGCTGGGGTACAGGGTGAAAGGACTACTTAGAGTTTAGATTAGTGGAAAATGAAGAACATGGAGAATGTTCATTGACTCTAGTGCAAATCACAGCAACAATTTAAACACAGATCAATACAAATAAAAGCTTATATTGACTGAAATCTTACCTAATGTAACACAAAGCCTTTTATAGGTAGTAATACCAAAATGAACCAAAAAAACCCCAAACCAAAAAATTAAAATAAAAAGCAATGGCTCACTCTTGTAAACCCTTTAATGGGATTACCTAGAATGTTTTCATGCTTCTGTGTCTTAGATGTGATTGTTTTATTAAGATTGGATAAACTGTACTACCTTTAGTTGCCTGAGGAATAACATCTCTAATATTTTGACAGTGTAAGTCATGTTTGTACACCTTGTGCAAACAAAGAGGACTGGGCAAGAAGATAGCAGTCTCTTTGCTGGAATGATTTTTCTGCATCTCCTCCAAAAGAAAACTGGTATGTGCTCCTTAAATGAGAAGTACGATATTCCTTCATGTACAAACCAGTATTTGATATGTAATAGCATTTGCCTGACTCAGTTTTTAAACAGAAATAAATGCAGAAGACATTTTCAGAATCCAGACAGAAAAAAAGGCTCATTTGCTTTGAGAGCTATTGTTACCAGAGAATGAGTTTTCCCAAGGAGCACCAACAAAATTAAAAATAGGTGTCAAAGAGAAAATCTATTAAATCCTTATAAAAAAGGAGCATCCACTATCTCTGCTCCTTTCCAACAGACACTCCCATCTGGAATTTATTTTTAGGATGCTCATTCCTTCTCACAGGTTCAATGCTACCCCTTTCACACCATTTAACTATTGAAAGGTCTTGAAATTCCGGACCAGAGAAGCCAGAGCCCAGTGTATTTCACAGTGATGTAGCTAATGTGTCAGACTTGTAAAATAGCTCTTAGTGGTAGACCTCCATTTAGAGAAAGACGGAAACTAGCTTTAAATACTTAAGGCTTTAATATCTAGTCCATTACGCTGCAGCAAGGTCTTGTAAAGAGTCAATTATGGGATACTTCTGATTCGATCCACATGCAAGGGAAATCCGCTTCTTTGCCTTTAAACCTCTGTAGTAAGTGTCCTGTTTAAATAATTAGTGACACTTTTTCTTTGATCAAATTGATTCACATTGTTATTCTTTTATGTTAATTTAAAACTTAATCCATGGAAAATCCAAGACAGATCTTAATCCATCACTCAGAGAGCTTTTACATAAAGGCATTACCATGAGATTGTCCAGAAAACATGACAGGTTAAAGACAGTAGTGAACCAACTTGAAGTAAGTGCTTTTGTTTTTTTGGCCTTCTGAAAACCAGTGAATCACCAACCATTACTATTGGCATGGGTAAGCAGCGTGACAATTTGGAAATTACTGTGAGCAGAGACACAAAGCTAGCAGCTACTCTAGCACAAAACCTATTTGCCAGCACATTTAATGATTAAGCCAAAATCTAAGTGTTTCCTGTCATTAAAAATGTATTAATCATGGAAAATATTTGATAATAAACTGCAGTTTTACTTACATTCTTGCCTTCTATTCAAAGCTTAGTTGTCCAGGTTACAGGGAAGTTACCAGCAACAAAGTTGGAAGGGATTTCAGGCCAGACAGAGCTGGTTGAGCTGCCCAGCTAGTAGACTATGTAGAAGAAAAAATACTCTCAATATTTATAATTTCATGTCCATGCCATTGTCTTTAGTAAGATATTTCTACAAATCTATGAATGAGAAGCTGGTAATAATGTTACCTATATAAGTGCATAAATATTTAAGTTTTGTCCAAGATCATAAATTCAACAGATCATGCCAACTTTTACTTGCTGTACACATTCAAATAATTTGGATTAGTATCTCTACAGCGAGGCAAAAATGAGTTATAGTCTTAATTGAACATGAACTGATAATTTCTGGATATCAGAGTTACATTTTACCATAACATTTCAGATGATGCATGTTGTCTAAAAATAATCAAAAAGTTATGCTTCTAGACAGCAGCACTGCCATTTAATGACGAATGAGGCACAGGAATTACTTTGCTAAAAAACTGCTGTATGTTTCTTCAAAAGGCTTGATGGAGGAGCACTTAAACCATCCAAGTGTTTGTCTAAAATATTAATGCCACACCACAAAAGAAATAATAACAGATAATATTTCACAATAATTAAAACAATATTTAAGGAACACAAGATGACCATTTTGTTTAACTGCATGACAAAATCCCTGACCAAAATTGTTTTATAAAATGACTAATGGAATGTAATTGCTGCAAGATTTCCTCTTGAGCATGAACCGCTGGGTCTTGAGGACCTCTGCTGTCCAGGCAGTGCACTGTACAGCCGCATGCTCATAGTATTATCTCCACTCAGCAGCGAAGGTGAACAACTTTGCTTTATCTTTGGGTCTTACCCTATACATTTACTATAATAATCTTCGTACTTTTGCAAGACAGTTTCTTCCAGCTATTGATCATTTATAAAGTTAGAGACTGCTGTGAAAAGTCCTATAGCCAGTATTGCAACTCACCTGCTTAAATCTGTACACTGACAATGAAACTTGGAGATTTGCCTGTATTTTCCTTTCACCATTTGAAACAGTGCAGAGTAAAAAAACCTCAGACAACATTGGAGACACCAAAGATACTGCAAGATGCAGTCTAGTCAGCATCAAACTGAAGATAAAATCTTCATAGAGTGCTGTCTGTGTAAGACTAGTCTCCATCTAGGACAATGGCAAATCAAAACATGTAATACCCAGAAGCTGAGGACAATAGCAACAGCCCAGAGAGGCTGCCTCTGATACTGCAGGGCGACTGGAATGGCACAAGAATGCTACCTGTGAACCAGCCTGATTGATCCACTACTGATTGAACGTGACTGCATCAAACACCAGTTCTTACGTACAGAGGCGAAATACCCAAGTGAGGGCTACAAATGTCAATAAGAGAAAGAATGTCTGGTTATTAAAATAAGGAGGCACTTTCAGGGAGCATAAGAAAGGTAAGCATTTTTGCTCTGCCCTTTAGGCTTTGAGAAAACCACCCTCTCTGTAACATCTGCTCATTGCACGTACAGAATTCATACACAGTCTATAGACTTGCATATGATACATACTCATAAAAGTGGCTGGGGTTTGTTCTAATTCTGCTTAAGCTACTAATTGTTCTCCATTAAGGAATAGTTTTTATTTTCCAGGAAAAGCTGAACAGGAAGGTTTTGCACCAGAACTTGCTATTTGGCTGTCTTTTGAATGCCACTGGAAGAAAGGCTGCACAAACAGAGTGCAGGCAGTGTTCTAACTCCACCCTCGGCGTCCTGTCCTTGACAAGTATTCTCCTTTTAGAGGTATTAAATCTTGGCAACATCCATTGCAGTTCCCACTTAAGCTGAAGTAAGTACATGTACAGAAGGGCTCTGTCAACATATCTGAGTGGAAAGATGTTTGGATTAACTAAGAAAACCTATTTCAAATCTCAGATAATAAAATGTCCTCCTAAATCCTAATTGCAACTTTCATCTTGTGTCTTAGGCCTTGCCACCAGCTGATGTGCCGATACAGATCAAGTGTTTAGTTTGATAAATGCGGCTTACTAGGGTCTTGGTATTGCTGACTGACAGAGTAGCTGAATAGGATCCAGGCTTCTAAAGGTGATTATCTGCCTAAAGAAGGAAGAAGATGAGCACAGGACAACCTTGTTTGTCATTTTGTGCACTTAATCAGACAAAGCTCATAATACTAAGAGCTCCTCTATACTATCAAAAATAAAACAAAAGCAGCTTTCGAATAAATTACACTACCATTTTACAGAGGGGGAAATCCATGAGCATGCATTGGAGAATTATCTTTCAGTTGCTATTTTCCAGCAAAAAGTATTTACAACTATAACACTAAATCATATTTCCAGAGCCCCTTCCTTAAGACTTTTGAGTTTGGAGTTTATTGCAGCCAGATCTCACTTTATGCACACATAAAGCAGCATTGTTGTTTTAAACAACATAACCAGGTAGAAAGCCACTAGGTTACCAGACCTGACCTTTTAGTTTAAATTGTTAGCTAAAAATAGTAGAAATATAATGTTCTTTCAAGGAAGATACCGGCCTGACAAGGCTTCACCAACTAATACCCTTCTTCGGTGTTTTTGAAAGGAAAAATCTGTGAAGGGGGAAAAAAGGAGGTTTACTGTTGGTTCTGCTTTGGAGTTCATAGAACATCTACAGCTTCTTTCTACAATGTAAAAAATCTGTGATATTTAATTTGCATTTCTTTAACTACGAGCTTGCATCAAATTGGTTTAATACTCCTATAAGTACAAATGGAGTATTAAGAGCAGATGTGATCAAAATACATATAAATAAACAGTATTTTCAGTGGGGAGTCCTCCCCCAGCTAAATGACAAATAAATTCCCCCCCCCCCCCCCAACCTGAAGAAGCAATAAAGCTGCCTCAGTAACATCGCTTGAATATCAGAACTTCAAAAAGAATGAGTCAAAATCTCATCTGGAATGCATTTAATCCAGAAAAAAACATTGCACATGAAGAATTGCCAATAACATGTTATATCATTATTACTACAACTTAACAGCAATTGAATTCCTATTTCGTAGTGAAAGGTCTTATTTTATATGACATACAGAAAATGTTTAAGAATTGCCAATTTTCATAAAATAAATCCCAAAGTAAAAGCCATTTTCTCTAAAGCTTTAGAGTGTGAGTAGGCTCATTGACTTCTACAGGACTGTTCACACGAGTGCAGCCAGCGTTGACACCAAGAACTGCACTTTTTGGCTGTTGAGTTGTATCAGAATAAAAGTACTTCAGTTCACAAGTTCAGAATACTGATTATTGGCAGTATCATTTATTACTATTAATTTCATAGCTGGCAGGTTTTGATTACGAATTCCGGCAACCTAAGCAATTTCCAAGTGTTTTATAATCACACCTAATTCTGCATCTGAATCATTAGAAGGATAAAGTTATTATACTTGTAATGGTATTTGTCCTACTTTGAACATTACCAAACTGTTTTCTCTAATCCTTTAGGAAACACTATAATGAGGCTCATCTGATGGCTTCTATTAGTTAGGAAGGCAAACTAAAAGATTTAGCTCCTCAGTCTGTCTCTAAATCTTCTAAGTGAAAGATGATTTACAGTTAAGCTATGAAAAATGTGACGACTCTCAAGTCTGGAAAGTCTCAATCTGATTTCAGCAAACTTAAATCACGAGAAAAGATTGCGTCTCCCTAACTATAGATTTGCTTACCTAGGGAATCAGCATGTGGTGTGAAACATTCATTAAGTTATAAAAGGTTTATAGACTTGTCTGAGCTTCTATTAGAAAAAAAATTGTTCGATTTTTCGCTGAAAACACTGATCTGAAAGGTAAAGTTTATAGCTTCTGCATTTCATATTTAAAATAATGGTTTTCTGTTCCAATTCCAAGAATGTTACAAGATCAAATACAATATAAATAATTATTGTGAGACAAAACAGAGTTATCTCACTACATCAAGACAAATATTTACAGAAATTAGAAAAGAAAGTGAGGTTGTTTTTGTTACGATAAAGCTAAATACCCATCCTTTTGGAATTGCTTGATCTCCAAAGGGTTTGAAGAACAGAAGAGGATGAAGCCATAAAACATTTATAAAGACAATACTGGATTTTGTTTAGAAGCTAAAGCACAGATTCAATAACTGATAGTTTCACAGCAATAAAATCGGGAGGTAAGAAGGGGAATGGAACCTAATTCAATTAAAATATAAATTTGTACCAAGCTTTTGAAGGTTGATGCTTGCCTTTTGTCTTGTCAGAGACCCATGCTTCACCACACCTTATGATGAACTCCATCCTCCTATTAATTCGGCTGAGTTGCTACACAGCACCTACAAACAGGTTGGAATTTGCAATACAGTTCTGCACCCAGCACTACCTGGTTAAAATCCCAATAGCTTCTCAGTATTAATAAAACTCAAGTCTCTAATAAAACAGTGGAAGCTGGTTTGTTGAAGTCAACTGAAATTTTCATTCCATAATTAAATCCTGTGCAGTACAAAAAGGATAAAACTAAACCTGCAGACAACTTCAGTGACAAGTCATGACCAGACTGAGCAGCTGAATTTAACAGAAAGTTACTATCTGGAAAAATGAAAAAGCCCCAACCAACAAAAGAAAATAAAAGGCTAATATTGACCTAAACATGTATTTAAATAAGTGGATTTTAAACATCTGTGCCTTAATTCACTTCCTGAGCTTTCACTTGTATGAGAAGAACCACTAATGTCTGTAGGCTTCAGAATGTCTCTCACTCTTTGGGAACACTGCAATTACAGCATGTACTTGCCTCTGCAAGCGTACATTTGTCATGTGTTCTTCAAACCCCCAAAACCAAAAATCCACCTCACGGACAGTGAAGGGAGTGAGGCTGTGAGGAGGAGAGTGAGAGGAAGCTGGGACAAACAGCCAGAGAAGCTCTTGCTATTAGAGGATGTTCTAGTGGAATAAGAAAGTAACAGGACCACGGAGATAAAGCGAGTTTTGCTGGTGACAGAACCTCCTGCTGAATCAATGATAGCAGAAGCAAAGCACATGTTTTCAGATGCAGAGATCTGGAAAAAATAAGAGAAAGCAACTTCCCAGAGGTAACCTGACTAGAGAGCCTCACTACCAGTGCTGCCCTGCAAACCAGGGGGAACCCACTTTCTTGTCAGACTTTAAGTATTTGTCATAGTTGTTATTACTATGCTTAATTCCTTAAGACTTCACTGTTCTTCCTAAACAAGAAAACATTTTTTATTCCTTTCTTTCTTAGGCCTCAGGCTTCCTTCCTCTCAGAAGATTTCACAGCTGGTTTTACTTCCCTATTGCAATGCATGCTCATTGTCTGCAGAAAGGCAGGGCTGGAGGTGCCCCTGCTCTTGTCACCAGTATTTCTCACTTAACCAGTCAAGTCCTGCTAAATGACATGTGGAAATCTCTCGCTCTGAATCCAGAAGAGGTGACTGCTTATGGAACACGCAAAAGACATCTCTGAAAGCAAATCTGGGTTTGATCCTAAGAACCACTCTTAATTAGAGTGAAAGAGAACTATTTCCTTGTAAAAATATTCTTCTGTCTTAAAAATAAAGTTTTGTACATAAAATCAGATTTTTATTACTAGTTTGATGGCCAGACAATAATCACCTAGGTATATAAGCACGTCTGCTATAGCTGACACCTCTGTGCAAAATTTAAACCTCTGCTCCCCTTCTTCTCCATAAAATAAAAGAAGAAATAGCTAGAAAGAAAAGCAGAATCTCAGAAAAGAGCTTTAAAATGTTTTGCAAAACCAGTAAAACTATTTAGAATAGACACAAGTTCACAAGTTCATCATATCTAAATGAAAGTTAAGAAAAGGTCGAAGCATACAAGTTTAGCACCATGAGCTAACGTGCCCATTTTACCTTCCTCCCAAGAACATATTCAACAGAAATCTGGGAAAGAAACTGTTTTCAAGTCCTGTTCAAAGGGCTAAACATTGTGCAGTGTTGAGTGGCTTTCAGTTTGAATAGCAATATAAGCACACCTGCTGAAATAGTACTCCTCAGTTAATGTTTACTCAGGGAATAAGAGTTTGGGTTTTGCAGTTTCTCACTATGACACCACTGAAAACCTAATCTGAAAAGGTCATTTCAGTAGTACCTTCCCTGTGATCTGCATTTGATGTGATCTGTTCCGTGCTTTTGTCTGTTGCTCTGGTGTGCTTATCCAAAGTCTTTGTTATTAGCAACTTGCTATTCACACAACCTGTGAAAAGTTTAATGTAACTAGTGATCAACTGAAAGCATCTTCAAAAACACAATAGCCTTTGTGGTACTGGGTGTAACCTAAAATTGGAACCTCTTCAATATTATGTATCATTGCTTTAGCACATTCGTGTAACTAAATTCTATACGAACCTTTATCATACCCACAAAAGCCTTTCCAATGCCCAAGGTATTAGAAAGCCAAGTTATTATTCCTCTTCAATGCAGTGCTGACAATAACAAAGCAATATGATGTATGACTAAGGCAGATGAAAATGAACATCTGAAAGAGTCCAAAAAAACTGTGAATTGCTTACTTGTTCTAAAGAATATATTCAAAGTTTGCTTTGAACTTCCCTCTGCTGCGAATGATGACTGTGAAAAATATGTAAAAGCAGAGAGAACACAGACGCAATCCATTTTCTGACTTACACCTCCATTGTCCTCAACTGTACTTTTTTCCCCACCTTTGCATTAGGAAGAACTACAGTGTTAAGAAGTTCCTTTATAGATAGTCATGAACAGGTTTGATTCGTGTTTGCATTCATATAACAGCATTGTTAGTCTATCCACAGTACACATCAAAGAGTAATTTGTATTTAATTTATAAATGTTTCTATAGTATTTCAGATGTCTAAAAAAATAAATTATTATGACAAATGATAGACCCTATCTAATGTCCAGTAACATACACTGAAGTTGCTTATGCATTTGTCAGAGACACCTATTTTTTTCTCTCCTATCTCTGTTGACATAAATTATTCACACATCCCTCAGAAAGGTAATTTAGCAATAGGCAAATATTCCAAGCTTGCAGCTTGGGAGAAAAATACTCTGTTTAAATACAGAGCAATTACTAGTTATAGCAAGTCTATTACCCCACTCCTGCTTGCTAAAGGCAATTTAACAAGGACCAAGAGTAGCTCTGAAAACTAATTGCAGGATCCTCCTGGTTTCTGGTCCTCAAAGTGTGGCCTGTTCTCCATACCTGGGAGGTTTCGTCCTTCCTTACAATAAATCATATGCCCCAGTCATACAATGTTGATTTTAAGACACTGAAATGCAAATGTACTCATCAGAGAATATAAGATAAAAAGCACTAGACAGCACAAGCATTCCAGTGTGTTAGATTCTCATTCTTCCTATGAGGAATAAGCACACACAGCTAGAAAATAAGCCAATAGTAACACTTCTCTGTTAGGACAAAACATTTTGTGAACAATTTAACTAGACAATGTGCTCCACAATAGTCTCTATTTGTATTTCCCAAACCAAAAATCACACATCCCCCCACATTTTTTAACCACATTCTTTTACAGTTTGCCCCTATTTCATTCATAACACAAAAGCTAATAGACAACTTAAAATACCCACTTACAAGTAGATATTATCCTGTATTAGGGTGTGACTTACCAATATTTTGTCCATTTTGCAAAATTTTATAGGATTCTGTACAAATATATCTGGCAAATTACTTACTTACATTTAAAGTTACAGCACTGATCTCAGTAATGCTTAATTTTCCTGTTGTGGCCTTATACACAGCACAGCAGTTTGGCTTACAATTAAGATACTATATGTGTATCTGAGGGCACTAGGATAAAAATCTCCGAAGCTTACCAGACAGAGCAGAATTCTCTGCAATATAGAAAAGAAAAACTAGTCCTATTTGTAAAAACTCATTCAATCTGCATATTAAACAAAGTAAATCTTTCCACAGCATTATCAACGTTTATATTAATATCCTCCTAGCAGTCCATTTAGACACTGAGGCTGGGTAAGAATAACACCAGTGTTCTGCTGCCACCTGCAGCTAAAGGAAGAGTGCTTGTTTTTTCAGCAGTAACCCGAGGCCAGAGCTTTATGTCTTAAGTTAGATATTATTTTCAACCAGTAAAATAAAACAAATCTGTACAAGTTCTATTGTCTTCTGTTCCAGAAGAAAAAAAATGGTGAGAAATTTTAAAGGGTGATCTACCTACTTTAGCAATTCATAATAGACTTGGAGGAGAATTTGAAGAGTATAAAACCTAAGTCAATTCAGGATACAACATTGAATGTTCACAAAAAACATATTTCAGACTGGTCTTTATTTAATATTTAAAGAGTGGTACTACTAACTGTGGGTACTTTTACATTTCCAGTGTCCTTATCCATATACACTGTTATAAGCAATTTGACTCATTCTGAAGCTTTGTTATCACTTTGCTAAGGGAACTGTGCAGTATGAGACAATTTTAAGCCAAACAAACCTGATACACGTTCTTCCTGGAATAAGGCAGTAGCAGTCCTTGCGAAGATCTATTACAGCCTCCTACCACATCCTGATACTTTTCTCTGGGTGTGTTATTTCTAAACGTTTATTAACATCCAGAAGTCAACCCAGCCGTCCATATGAAATGACACAGAAGACTTTAGACACATAGTCACAGAGATTAAATGAACAATTTCTCACTCATCTTTCAGCCTTGTCTGAAGTGTTCCTGATTTATGCGTTATCTTCAATAAACTAAGTGATTGCCAAGAAAGGCTCAAAAAGTTGCAGATTAAACTAGAAACTCCCTGTAACAGATCTGCAGCTTTGAATGGTCAGTTCCGAATGGCCTAGAGTCTTATTTAATTAAAATCATATATATACACACACATATTCTTATGTATGCATGTGTGTATATATATGTATATATATATACGTGTGTTTGTGTACATACACATACATCTAGTAAAAAAAAGGAAGATGTAAAGATATGCCCTAAAACAATGCACACCAAAGGTATGAACAGCCAAAAAACTAAACTGGGCATACCTTGTATAACTTATCAGGTACTGCTTCAAGAAGATATTAAAGTCAAAGAAAACAGGTATCAATGTTAAATCAGAGGAGTAGATAAGAAATTGAAAACAAACATATACTCCTTTGAAAAAAATATTTCGTAACAGTAGCATGTGTTTGAAAATCAGCATAGAAAATGTGCCCAGACATCCAATAATGTGACAGGGGGTATTAGTGCATGAAAGATCAGGTGGCATTCGTGCATGAAAGATTAGCATCCTGTGGAGGCCCTGGAAAATGAACAGGGACTGGTTAATATTTACTA
>JBCJKH010054733.1:0-11877 GCA_039877255.1 Loriculus beryllinus | reverse complement strand
GGAGCGGCAGGAGAAAAAGCAGCGCAAGGGCAAGGAAGAAAGGGACCCCCAGCCCTCCCCACACTCCATGGAGGGGACAGAGAAGGGTCAGGCCATGCTACCACGCCTGAAGGAGCAGAAGCGGAGCTGACCGAGCCCCTGCGCTGCTCCACATCCACCTTCATGAGCCTCACATGCCCCTGGACCCCTCTCCTCTGCCATCCTCTCCCCATCACATCCCCCAGGAGCTGAGATGCCATCTCCCTCCAGCCCTGCCCCGGCTTCACCCTGCACACCAGACAACCAGTTCTCAGGAACAGATTTACTCCGATGCCCTCCTGCCTTATATCCTTTATCCCTGCATTGCTTATCATTCAGCAGCAGTTAGCTTTGCCCAGGCTGCTTTCCCTGCCTGCTTTACATTCAGCATTCATATATAATGCACGCATTATACACATTAATGCAGCATCTTCACTGTGCAAACACACCATGCACCATTATTTCAGAAGGTCCAAGTCTCAAAGCCACCGTGGTGCTGGTCCCCAGCCGTGCCCAGAGCAACCAGCACTGCAGTGCCTGCTCCTGCACCCAAGTCCCTAAACCATAAGTGCATCATAGCTGGATCCCAGCTGCTGCGGGGAAAACCATAACCTGGAAATTTCCATGCTCTGAGGCATTTTTCAGGTATGCAAAAGGACCAAGGAGGTGTCAAAGGAACCTGAACAAGTCACAGGGCTGAGCAGGAGCTAGAAATAGCAACAAGGAGCCTGGGTTACGTGTGCTGGGAAGGACCCCATCAGGCTGCTCATCGCAGAAAGCAGCCCTCCAACGGTTGCTTGGTGGAGACAGATGGCAAGAGGTTCATGGCCTTGAACAACCTTTGTTACCTGCCTCGCTAAGAGAATACTTCACTAGTCTCACTTCAAGATATATTTGCAGCAACAGCATTTGTCTCCCTGCAGAGCTGGGGAGAATCCGTCCTTTGGTATCTGAGTGCCCAGACACTTCGGACACACAAAGCAGAGACAAACAGAAAACTCCTCAATGACTTGGAAAATGGAACTAAAATAAACCCATCATCAGGCTCCAGCTTGCTGCAGGGCGCCTGGTCTGCAAAAATCCTTCACAAGGAAAATCAGAGGCTGGAAAGCACCAACCTGGACATGCATGCACTGAGGATGCAGTACTCAGCCTCCAACCCAGCTGTGAGCAAAAGCATCGAGGACAGGGCCAAGCCTCTGAAGAGAATTACACCTGCGGGCAGTTCTGACAATTCACATCTGAGGTTGAGGGTATCTGAGTCCAGAAAGGACATTCATAACGCTTTTGAAGTGTGACAATGGAGCTTGTCCATCACCCTCGAGTTGGCTCAGAATAGCTCAATGGATTTGCAGTTGTGCTGTAATGGATTTACATGTGTTGGGGGTCACCTGCTCCCCACC
The DNA here is from genome assembly GCA_039877255.1 of Loriculus beryllinus. Lineage (NCBI taxonomy): Eukaryota > Metazoa > Chordata > Aves > Psittaciformes > Psittacidae > Loriculus > Loriculus beryllinus. The sequence continues at coordinate 10,456 of JBCJKH010054733.1, read as the reverse complement.
AGGAAAAGGGAAGTAGGTGACCCCCACTTTTAACCTGAATTATGGATTCGAAGAGCCCTGCAATGAGGGTTGCAGGACCCTGAGGTACCTGCCCATGCACCCATGGAGGGGAGGGAGGTCATCACATCCTCCCTGCTGGGTCACGGGAGAACAGAGAGGCTGCCTGTGACCAAAGCAGCTCCAGCCAGGCAGAGGGTCAGGACAAGCATGGCTGGATGCTACCAGCTCACCAAACCCTGTGCCCCAGGCGCTGCCAGGGAGGGGACCAAAAGGTGGAGCTCCCTTTGCAGGCAAGGCACATCTCTCTCCAGCGGTGAACCTCCCAGCCAGGCTTGGGAAACGCTGATAAGATGAGGGAAAACAACTTCTCTCCCTCCTGTGGCGCTGCCCTCCTTCCAGACAATTAATTCCAGCCCTGCAGCAGCCGTGTCTTGCAGCACCGCTGTGATTCATCGCCAGCGAAACGCTGACTCAGAGGTGAGGCTCCGGATGCGGCTGACGCGGGAGCCCCGGTCCCCGCAGCCTCCTGCGTGCTCCCTCCCAACAACCCTCTCCTCCAGGCCCCCAAGCCGCCTCTGCAAGCCCCAGGGAGGCTGCAGCAGCCTCCACTGCAGAAGGGCGATTATGCTTCAGGAAGTCCTTTAATCCCACTCGGCTCAACGCAGGGAGCAGCTCCATCCAGACTGGCCCTTAAGAGCCTTTAATAGCCTCCAGTGGTGGAAACTCCTCTCCCTGCACCACACCTGCACCAGGGCTTTATCCTCATCACATTAGAGAGGTATTCTCTGGCATTTCATCCAACCTTCTTCCCTGTAGTTCTAAAGCTGTGGTTGTCACTGTCCCGATGAGCCAAGGCAAAGCTCCTGCCTTTCCACTCTTCCAAGCTGTGGAGCTTGCCACCATCTCCAGGCCGCTGTGACCCCTCCATGGGAATAGCCCCACAGAGAGCTGGTGTCAACATCAGCCCAGCCCTGCATGGAAGAAGGCAACACTCATGGTAGCTCATTCGGGGATAGCGTCCTTCTGAGGCCACCATCCAACCAGTAGGACCTGCGAAGGCGCCTTCTCAGCTCCATCAGGTTCCAGCCTTGATCCTTCCCAGAGGTTCTAGAGACCCTCAGAGGGCAGCAGGTCGACAGAGCCACTGAACCAAGGCAAAGGTAGCCCAGGGAGGTCCCTGCAGCACCAGCCCCTGGAGCTTCTCTCTGCTCAACCCTTAGGAAAGAGCCAGCAGAGGCACGGGTGGGTTTACACAAAGCAGTGCTGTGTCCAAACTGAAAGCATTTGGTTTCTCCTCCTGCCATCCTGACTGTGCCGTAAGGGTCCATGTGCGTTTGCTGTCTGTAGCTGGATTGACTTTGGGGTTCACTGCTCACCTCTGCCTGGCTCCTGCAGATTGCCGTTAGCCAGGACAGCAAAGCTTTGAAATCACAGCACTGAGATTTGCAATCGGGTGTGTAACCACAGCTCTCAGACTCCTCATGTCCGCTCACTTGTGTTAAACCCTGTCTCTATGTTCTCTCTTCATATGCCATTATTTTCTCTCTGTCCCTCAGATCAGTCACACAGATGGATGTTCTAGCATCCAAGTCCTTTTCCAGACAACCGCTGAGGTTCCCCATTTACAGTAAAGTAGTTCCACCTCTGCCTCACACCAAAGGCATCCTCTAATTCCCAATGACCCGGCTCCTCTGCCCAGCCAGCACTTCAATATGCACACAAAGGCAGGACAAGAGCGCAAGAGCACAGGCACCGCATCCCACAGGCACCCTGCATGGGAGGACTCAATTACTGCAGAAGCAGCAGGACACTGGGATGCTGGGGGAACTTTTATTGCTCCTCCATCCCCTGCCATTACCATCCCCTTCACCCAGCCCTCCCTGCAGCCATGAGATGCTTGCAGGCATCATCCCTCCATCTACCCACAAAGCCCTGCACCATACACCCATCCAAATCACTGCAATCACTTCAGCCACACTGCCCATCACTCATCCTTTTCCCATCACCTCCAAGCCTCCCTCCCACCCATTAGCCAGAAGCATTTAGAAGGGAGATGTCAGACCAACATAGCACAATGTTCTCCTGCCTGGCAGGATGCTATGAGCTCATGTAGGTCAAACCAGAAGATAAAGGTTAGCATGAGCATTCCCTCTTCACCTCAGATGCCTTTCTCTGGACCATGAGCAGAACTCACACTGGTCCAACTGCTGCCTTGTCCTGTTAACCAGACCAAGGCTGACCCACCACACAACAGCACATCATCAGGAGGACTCAGCTATGCCACAGCTCCTGCCTTCAGGTAGGGAAGGGCAAAGAGGTTTCACCTGGTGGTGGAGAAGATCACCACCAAGTAACCACTGGAGGCTGCTCCAGTGAAACTGCAGACACATCAGCTCCTCCAGCAGAGAGGACAGGTCTACCTCAGAGCCTGCCTGGCGACCAAGGGCAGAAAGGGCTCATCAAGGCTGTCTGGACCAGTCCCTTCCTGAAGACAGGCCCAAGCCTGCTCTATCAATGCACCTTAAACCAATGTAGGGCTTTGATGGCTACTACAGATGCCTTTGTCAGGGGAGGTGGTTACTTTCCTGCCCCAAGCCAGCCTGGCAAGTCTGGGCTGTTTGAGCTGGCATGCTCTGTAACCACTGATCTGACCCGGAGCTCCTGAGGGACGGTGAGCTGGGAAAAAGGAGTCAAACTCAGGGCTGGAGCAGCCACTGAGCACCATGATGAGAAGTGGATGGTGGCTCTTCATTGACAGGGTGCCCAATGGCCAGGCTGGAGCTGCCAAACAATGAACTGAGTGAGGGAAACTATTAGAGTAAGGGCAGCAAGGATGAGATAATCCCATGGCAACATGCCCATGGGAAGGCAGGGATCCTGTGCAACACCTCCACAAGCTTTGTGATCCACCACACAGGAGGAGCATGGGGCTCTCCCACCTCTCTGACTGGGGCTGGCAAAGCTGCTTTTCTGCAGCAAGCGCAGACCTAATTGACACGTGTTGAATCTGTGTTTGGGCAATTATGCATTTATATTATGTCAGCAGTTGCCAAGAGCCCAGACATCTGCTCGCTCGTCATGTGCGAGCCAGGCAGCGCAGAGGCATCTGACCCCGGAGCAGGATGCTGGCCTTGTGCAAACACAAATGACTGGCAGGAAAGGGCCTCCCCTGCCATAAACCTCGCTGTCCTCCACTGGTATCACCTTCGGGAGATGGGCAGTGACCTGCTGCCTGTGGTGGCATCCCCCTGCTCCAGGGTTAATGAAGCAGCCTGAGTACTTCAGCAAATTGTACTCTGTAAGCCGGGCTCAGCTCCCTTGCAGCATCATGTTATACATCAAAAATGAATCATGAGAAAGTTAGGGAGAAAACAAAACAAAGCAAAGTTAAGAAGCCACCGAGTTCACAGGGAGAAGCAGGGCTGTCCCCTCAGTCAGCTTTGAGTTAGGCAGCAATAGCAACTCACCATCCCTCCAGCTTAGCTGCCAGCATTGAGAGCAGCCAGGTCAGAGTCTGTCTCCAGAGACCAAACCCTCCTTCTGCTTGCTCCATCCAGGCTTTGGCCCCAGTCATTTTGGCACTAGGAAAACCCAGGGAAGAGGAGCATGACCTCTACTGCAAACCCAGTGGGAATGGGGCCAAGGCGCCTCGTCCACCAGGATGCAGAAGCAGCACATCCTCCTCCCTGCTCCCATCAGGCACACGGTTGTTTTGTAAGACTTGAGCAATTTCGGGCCATCTTAAACAAGGTTTCACTGCCACCCTTTTGAGTGACACCTCCCAGCTGAATAAATAAGTTCAGGAGTAAATTGCTGTGACCCCTCACAGCAAACAGCTTGGGAAGCCAAGAAACACCTTTCCCACAACAACATTAATGTGCAAATGATGATCTCTCAACCAGTGGGGTCAGGAGAGCAGTGATTCAGCCCTTGCAAAAACACCCTGTGCTTCTTCAGATGAAAGTGCAGCCCAGACAGCACTCATCAGTGAGATGAAAGAGCTGGTGCAGACTGCAGTCCCAGCCATCCCTCATCTCCTGGTCTGCTCTCTCTGCTCCGGAAGGTCCACATGAGCAGAAACAGAGCATTGTCATCCTGGCAGACCACGACCTTCCAGCTTAGTGCTCTGGGACCTCTTTGCATTCCTTGACAGGCAAAGGGCCCTCCAGTCTCACCCGTTTCCCTCTCCAAAAGCCAAGTGCCCTCGGCCATGCCCAGCCCGGGCAGCAGCTCTGCAGTCCACCAGCCTCTGGGGATACCAAAGCGCCGATGCTGTTCCAGAGCCTGGCTCCCTCACAGTTCAGCTCCTTGCCCCTGGCAACAGCCACTCGATAGCACAAGCAGGAATGCCCACTGTCACCATCCCCTGAAAACCATCCCCTGCTCCCAGGCAGAGCCACTGCTGCTGCTGCTCCCGAGAGCTGGATCCCGCAGCAAACCAGGATCCAGAAACCACACAGCCACCAGCAACCCAGCACCACATCAACCTCCAGCCTGCCACTGCTCCAGGAAAGAGCTCAGTGGGGTGTGGAAGGTCATTAAAGCTTCTTGAAAATCCAAACGGTGTCCAGTGTGCCCCTCTGTCACTTCAGGCAGCCCTGTAAAGCAGGAACGTGCCTCTTTCAGGCAAACACACACCTTTTAAAAGGTATGCTTGTGCTGCCCACATTGTTCGGAGCACACCAAGAGTGAGGAGACAGGACATTGACGATACCCTGGTGCGCCCAGGGCATTCAGCTCTTCCAGCAAAGGTCCAGCAAGAAGCACTGACTGCGGGCTGGAATATTACAAGGGAGGGTGGGGAAGAAAGCCGGTTGCTTAACACTCAGCACACAACATCCTCCAGTGTGATGGCCCATGGTGAACCAGCTTTGCAGATGCACTGAAGGGTTTAAGCCACCACCCAGAGCAACCTCCCCATCCGTCAGCCCCTGAGCAGATATCAGCACAGCTCCATCCCATGCTGCAGGATATCATTTGATCCAAAGACTTTCCAAGTGCTTTGCAAACATCCAGCCTGGGGAAGATCATAAAGAAAGGAGACCCATGGCCACAACCAACCCAGGCAGGGCTGCGGTTGCTCTAAGGGACAGTCTTTGGTCTGAGCAGTGTCAGTCATCATCTGAGCAGTGCAGACATCAACACCTCCCCAAACTTCCCTGACTACCCCTGTCTCAGCACAACCACCACCTGAAGCAGACCGAAGGCACCTAGGCTCTATTGGCACAACTGTCCCAGGGGGGAAATATGCCATCCCAGTGTTCCACAGCCAGCCCACCCTGCATCCACAGCCCCTGGCCCAGCAACAGGGAGCAGGAGCCTTGGGGTTCTCCACTTCTTGCCCTGCTTTTAGTGCAGAACCAGGCAGGGCTGAAGTGGAATCCCAAAACAAAAGGATCAACAGAGCTTCAAGACAACCTCCTTCCCCAGGGTGAGGGTGATCTTGGGCAGAGGAACCCCAAGCCAGGGCTCACCCTGGGGTGCCCAGGACAGCGTGGTGCAGCCAGCAGGGCAGCAGGACCTCCCACTGCACTGCCTGGGGAGGATGTGGGCAATGCCAGTGCAGGCAGGCAGCGGCGCAGGGGATGGTACCCAAGCTCCACCTCTGCCGGTTGCTTAGCAACCAGCATCCCGCAGGAGCCACCTCGTCTCTAGGTCCCTGCAAGCAGCACCAGCTCTGCTGCAAGGCTCTAGCAGCAGAAGTGACACCAGAGACCTCCTCCTGGTATCCAGCTTCCCACTTCCTGCTGAAGCACCAGGGCCTGGCTGTGCTGGGGATGTGCTCTGCTGCAATCTGTCCCTGCATCCCATCAGTCCGCACATCTCAGTCCCCAGCCCTGCCTACAGGAAAGGGAACAGCTTCTAGGTAAGGCAGACCTCCCACCCCAAATCCAGCTGCTGCCTCCAGAAGCCAATAGTTGCTAAGGAAAAGCATCTATAAAGGGAAAGGAAAGGACAATGGAAACCACTTTATGCTGTCTGAGCTCACCTCAAGCAGCCAGCCCAGCTGACCAGGCACATGCATCTCCCACAGCACCACACAATCTCCTTTTCCAGGGACACTGATGCATCTGAGCCCCTTTGTGCTCTGGTCAGCATCACTGTTCACAGCTTGCATCCTTCCTAGCAAGTCCCCAAGCTGCAACAGGCAAATAAAAAGCCTCGGCATCGCTACTGCTTCCCAATCGATAAAGGCCAATGTACTTGTGAAAATCCCCTCCAAACATCCCAAAATTCCTTTGCAAGGAAGAAAATACTAAAAGTGCACAGCAAGAAAAGCAGCAGATCAATAAGTGAAACAGGCAGGAGCTGTAGCTCAAGGAAGAGACTGTTCTTTTTGGACAGTGCCTGCAATTTATGCTGCTGTTCATCTCACTTTTGAGTGAAGACAGATTAGCTGTCTGGAAAGAGGAGCAGGAAACTGCTATTAACATGGAAAATCAAGACTGGAAAATAGACCTTCTGGGGCTTCCTTAAACTATCCCCAGCACTGGTTGTCTGTAGCAAAGGTCTGACCTCTCATGGGTTAGAGCTGGAGAGCAGACCAAGCTTTTCCTTTGACTCAGCACCTGAAAATCTGATTAATCATCAGTGCTGCGAGAAATCAATGCAACCACAAGTACATTGCCCCAACCTCTTGTTAAGAATGCTGAGGGGCTTCCACAAGCTTTCAACCCCACAGTAACAGCCTCCTTGCAGCTTGGCACTGGGTGCCAGCACCGCAGGAGGCAAAGGCCCTGTGTATTTATCCGATTTGCTTTGTATTATTCCTAAATACACAGCTTAAACTGCCTTTATTTTCCTCCCTCTTCAGCTACCAAGTTGAAGTGTGATTTACCCCTCAGGTCCAGGCAGGTCTCTGCCAGTCACAGGCAGCAACACCCCACTGCACACAGGGTGCTGGGTGGCTGCATGTGTGCTCCCACTGCCTAGACTCACATCTTCCCACAGACCATATGTATGAATCCAGCTCAGGTATGACACCACGTGTGCTGCTTCATTTTAAACCTTTTCCACCCCTGGCACCACTCCTTCACTTCCAACCAAGAAGATGCCAACCCTGCCGAAGGGGTGACAGGAATCAGAGTCATTCAGATGACGCACAGATATAATCCTGATGAACAGCTCTACAAACCCATGCCAGGATCAAAACTGGAAGAGATGCATGGAGACCCCCAGCTCTCACTGCAGAACTGCTCCAGTCTGGTGCTCTCCCATCCAGCATCCTCCAAGCGTCGCCATAAGGGACCCACCACCCCAGGCACAAAGCAGACATCTTCTGGCCAGCAAACACTGCTGGTTTTCCCTTGTTCTCCCCCAGTCCCTTCCATTTTACCTCTTGGACAATCCTGAGCAGTTGTTTTCCTCGGCTGCTTAATCTCTCCCCAGCTCCCAGAGGATGTACGCTCAGTGCCTGCAGAAGCTCATCTAGCTTTCATGTGTCTCAAATTCTACCCCCAGGCAGGTGATGGGTATTCAGGGAACTTGGACAATTAAATGACAGCAGAAGGAAGGGCTGGAGAAGTTTCTATTAAAAAATGAAACAAAATAAAAGGGGGGAAAAGTAAACCTGAATGAAGCCTTTCCTCCCCACCACACCCATGGGCAGAGCTTGAGATAACCACCAGCACCTCCTGTTCTGGTGCTCGGAGAGGAAGGTCCCAACACAGGCACCTTGGGCACAGGATGGCTCCCAGCACAGGAAGGTGCTGCAGCAGGGACCCCATTACTGCAGCTGAGCTGGTTCCACTGTAACACAACCCAAGGGAGCTGGGTGTTTATGGGAGGTTCTATATACAAGTGGCTGGCAGAGGTGGCAGCACTCCCCAGAACACAACTTGTGCCAAGCAGACCTGGGCACAGGCTGGCACAGCTCCTGCCCTCCCAGCTAAACACAGCCCTGGCAGGGCACCAACATGCTGCAACCACCCCAGGTTGGCACAGCACCATGTGACTCTGCTCGCCCATCTCTGGTCACTCCTTAGGGACCTGAAGGTGGCCCACGACCGGTGCCTTTCTAGAAGAGGAAAGGTGCAGCCTTTCCAAGAGATGGGGCTCTCCATCTCAGTCACCAGGTGAGTTGAGTGGCAGCAAGGCTATCTCCCACCCCAGAACAGCCTCTCATCCCCACCAGCATCACCCCACTGGGGTCAGCACAAGGGACCCACATGGAGATGGCTCTGGAGCATGGGCTCCTGATCCATGCCAGAAGCACCCTCATTCATCCAGCTCTCCCCAGCCTCCCTGCATCAAACCAGAGCATCAATGTAGCCACTGCCACTGGGAGCTTCATCAGCAGCACCTCTCAGGATGAGGCAGCACGCACACACACTGCTCAGCAACAGCATCAGGGAGAGCTGCTGGGGCCATCACTGGTGGCAGCAAAAGTGGGGGGTGACAATCTGCCCAGCATGGCCACGGCACCCACCACGTCTGAAGGTCTCCGTCTCCTCGGCAACCTGGGTACCAGCAACTTCTGATGCAGCTGAGTGGTCGTGTGCAGCAAAAGCCATGCTGAATCCATAGCAGCATTACAGCAGCTTCCTCTTTCCCCTGCCCTCTTGCCATTTCCATCCAAAATTCATCATTAAAACATAACTCTGCGGTGAGGAACAAGAAGCATCACTCCAGGGTCATAGGGAGCACTCCAGCTCACCCTGCCAGCGACCACTGCCATGATGGGATTTACCGGGTGATGGACACCATCCCAGTGCCAGCTACCTCAAATGGTCTGGACCATTACATGTGCATGGGAGCAGGATAAGCATCCTCCAGGTGACACCACTGGCAAGGAAACCCAACCTCACTCTACATCCAGCACCTTTGGTGGCCTTAAAGACTCCAAAAACTCCTCACCACAACAAAAAAGTCCCTCTGGTGCTCTGCCAGCTTTCCCACCACCCTACGAAGGACACAAGCCAAGACCAGGGCAACATAGAGCTCCATGAAGAACTGGCCCTTTCCAGAGAGCCTGGCAAGCTGCAATGAGGGGAGCAGATCATACCCCACAGAAGCTGATGGCCTTCCATTGAGCAGTTCTCAGAACCTGCTCTTGTAGCGGCTAAGGATGAGAAGTGGCCCAAACACTGTTTAACCCCTTCAGGAACAGGGAGGAAAAATCAAGAAAGGAAAACCAAAAGCCTCTGTCCCAGAATGAAGGGGAGAGCAGCAAGGGCTGTGGGGAAGCTGGGCTGGGAGAAGCCCACAGAGGTGCCACCACCAGCACCCATCAGCTGGAAGATGCTGCCCTGGAGCATACCCATGGCAGGGCTGGGAGCTCTCCTGTGCGTGGTCCAGCCTGCACAAGCACCCTTGGGAGCAAGTCCTGCAGATCCCACCCCACAGTGCGCCTGCTCCGATGCCACCTGCAGCTCCCTTGGGTCCTGCTGTGCCACAAAAGCTGCTGAAACACCAGTCCTGGGTGGCAAGTCCTCTTCCACAGGGATGTGAAGACAGACAGCTCTTCCTTTCCCCCCAGCCCCAGTGGGATCAACCAGTTTAGCAAGGCAGGAGCCCATCCCAGCCCTTCACACAACCCAAAAGCAGCAGTGAGAGTGGTACATCACATGGGAACAGAGCTCCCTGCCACAGGAGCAGCAAAGCTGCATCTTCCATGGAAAGCTCCATCTCCTGTCACCCAAGCAGAGAGAGCTGCACATCAGAGGAGGGCAAGATCACAGCTCCAGCCTGGCTCCTGGGCAGAGAAGCCTTCAACAGCCAGGCAGAGGGGGGTCAGAGATAGGGGACATCCCAGCTCACCCCAGCCCTAACGCAGCACAGGGGAAGCCCAGCTCCTAACACTGAGATGTGATGCACAAGAGGCTCAAAGTCCCAGCCAAAGCAAGCAGGGTGTTTGGGCAGAAGCCAGCCTTTCCCAAGCTGAGTTTGAGGGAGCTTGGCAGCTCTCACCAGCCTTCGGGGCATGCATTGCCACATACCACAAACCTGTTTGCTCAGCCCAGGCCAAAGCAGCTGGGGTGGCACAGAGCAAGCTTCATTGACCAAGGCATCTCTCTCAGTGAGGATGGGCCCCAAATCGAGAGGAAAGTGAACCCCTGCCCCACAGCAGCATTGCCAGGGGCTGTGGCACCGCCTGCACGGAGTGAAGAGCAGGAAGGAAAGAACAGCTTCATTTTCCCAGCTACCCTGTAAAGCAGACTGACAGTGTTTGTCAGGCAAAGGATGATCCCTGCAGCATCCTGAGCTAATGCGTATAATAAGGAGCTAATCCTGCCCAGGGTGCTGGGACTGGCCTCAGGAGCTGCTCTGCGTTCATCTGCGCTTTGAAGCCATTAGAAACTACCTGAGCAGAGCTACAGGACGAAATATCCTCTCTAGGCTGACAAGAGAGCTGGAGAGGGGCTTTGGACAAGTGCTTATAGGGCCAGGCCAAGGGGAATGGCTTTAACCTGCCAGAGGGGAGACTGAGCTGAGCTCTTAGGCAGAAGCTCTTCCC
>JBCJKH010054731.1:2650-16936 GCA_039877255.1 Loriculus beryllinus | reverse complement strand
TGGTTTAGTGTGAGGTGTCCCTGCTTATGGCAGGGGGGTTGGAACTGGATGATCTTAAGATCCTTTCCAACCCTAACTGTTCTGTGATTTTATGAAGAGAATGGGTAATGTGCTTTCAAAAGGAAAAGGAAATAGCAATTCTACAAAGCACTGTAGAGGCTCTTTGACTGTTCCTCCAGTAAACATACAGTTTACAGCAGGTTTTACTAATGATTCTCTGTCTAATTACTGTCTGCAGCAGACTGATTTGTTTTATCTCTAACACTGAGGTCAGGAAGAATTCTCTATATTCAGTGTTTCTGAAATTTATATTAAAGAGAAAAGAAAAATATACTTTAAAAGCTCTATTTAAGTAACTGAGTATCAGCCAATTTGCATTTAGGAGTTTGCTGCCTAATAGTTTTTCCCTTGATTTTACCATGGTCTGGAATAGACCTACCAAAGGGTGGTTTGACTATGCCATGGGGTGCTTTTTTTTTTGCCATTTCAAATTACTTTGAATTGGCCAATCTGAATTAGTTAGATTTTGCTGAGATGCTTATATCAAACATAAGTTCTCTTGCTTCTTTTGTGATGCCCTCCCAAGTCTGTGTTTGTGCATGTGTGTTTTTCTGTTAGTAAGTAATACAGAGGGGAAAAAAAGCTTAAAGTGTAGTTTCTCCTTCACATACACAACACCTTTTTCCTTAGCTATCCTCTGATTTTGACATAATGCTGGGACAGTTCCAGGGAGGCTTATTTTCTATTTTCTATTTTCTTGTATTACATTTAAGTAGGATTTTCGGCAAGGATTTCATGACACTTGCACATAAGGTGTGTAAAAGTATGGTGTGTCATTCCTTAAACAACAAATAAACCAAGGTGAAACACACCAATGTTCTTTGCAAGAAACTAGTAAATCAGAAAAGGAAGCTGGGAATAAGACAACATGTTTCCTTTCCTGACTGTAATTAGGACTAGAAGAAATGGCATTTTTAACACAGGAAAATTTATTCAAATCCCTTGTTTTTTGTCATCACAGGCTTGGGAGTGAAAAGGCTAATTATCTTCCTAAGGTTAATATAAAACTGGTATGTGAAGTATACTCATTCCTTACCATATGCTTCATCTGTATGGTAGTTTAGTAACGTCTAAAGTCAATGGCAGCTCTTCCATGGACTTCAGTCAATGCTGGTTCAGACACTTGCTATCAAAGAAAGGATTTACAATTAACATCTAGTGTGGATAAAGTGGAACATCCCCATCCACAATTACTCCTTCTCATTGCAAGTCATTTGTTGTTTTCATCTTGTGACTCAAGGGTGCTGCAGACAAGCTGATTCTTACAAATCACTCCTAACTTTGAATTTCATAATCCATTTCTACAGTGAGAAGGAATTGCCTGAAACCACATTAAACCCTTTCAAAGAAAAATTAATATGACCTTTCTTCTCACTCTTTTGCTTTTGTTGAAACCAGGAGAAGTAATTTTGGGGTTCGGGTTTTTTTGGTGCTTGTTTGTTTTTTTATAAACTGTTTTTCATAGAAAGGACTAAAAGGCTAAACACTGGAAAACCTGTACCTTGCTGTATACCTGAACAAAGCATATACCATTGAGAGTTGTATCACATATCCATTGACGAGGAAAGGTTTCTTTCATGGCAATACGCAACTGCACGATAGGACGGATGTCAGATGCAACTCTCTATCAAAGTTGCTAAAGCAGACTTTAAATCAATCCCAAACAAGTTTCCTGATAAGAAACAGCATTTCTTTGTAACTTTAAATCGTGTTAGTGGATTCTTACTATTTTAAGTCAACTAGAAACAGAATTTGCAACCTACTCATCAGGCAAAATAGAAGATAGCTCTTTTTGCATGACCAAAGCAGTCTCATTTAGTTTCTTTTAATGATAAAAATTTGGACAACAGAGGTGTCCAAACACATACTCAGGGGTTTCTCTTCCCTCTGGGATAATATGGTCTCCAGTTAGCAAATGTAGAATTCCAACTACTTTGTTATTTTATATGTAAATTTGTACTTGGGAAATCATCAAGTCATTTTAGTCTGTTTGGGTTGACATGATCTCTGTGCCAAAAGTTACATTTGCATTCTAGTTTGGCTTCCTTTTGTCTACCAGAAAACTGATACATATAGGTATATATGGGTGTGCTTGTGTTATATATGAGTGTAAACTAACTAGTTTTCTCTGGTGTATAGAGAGTCCCACCGCACAGAATTCAGAACAGATTACACAAAGTACTCCAAAATGGGGATTTCACTGACAGCTTTCTAATCTCGCCACATCAGCATTAAAACACTTCATTGTTTATAGCTGTGCTCCACTTCAGGAAAACTCCTTAGTGTCCATGTAGTCAACTATCTTATTAAGCTTTGCTTCCTGTTAAATATAACTAATGAACTTCCCCAAAAAGTGGAAATTCTGGGTTATATCAATTATAGGTGGACCTGGATTTATCATAAAGACATTTCTATAAACCCTGAAAAAACTAATTCAGGCAAGCAAGCAGCCCTATGCTCTTTGGTAGCACACAATAAACACAAAACTCCTCCTTACTGCTTTGAACCTTTATAGTCCACTTCAGAATATTTGTCACCATCCACCCTATCGCATTGCTATCTTACACATTTCAATGAAATTTATGCATTTATCATATAATGATGTATTTACAATAAAATTAGCAGAGATTTCCCTCCATGACTTCTCTGAAGAGTTGAAAAATACCTGAACAAGAAATAGAGCAAAACCCCAACACAAAACAAAACAAAACAGATGAAGTATTTGCAACTAAACGCCATACATTAACATTCATTTGGAAAAAGAAATCTCTCTGAGAGTTCAGATCAAGTGATCATATTGTTTCATAGATGCTTACTCAATCTGTCGTTATTCTTTATCCTAATACCCAAAAACCCAAGCAGTGGAAAGGGATGCCTGCCTTGTTTTGTGTTTTGTTTTGTTTTGTTTTTTTAGCTTATACTCAATTGCATTTTCCCCCTGATAATTAGCCTTCTCCAGTAATTTGAATGAAAATGGTGAATAATTGACTGCTGAAGAGTGACTGGTGTCATTGCAGAAAGCTTTTGAGTATTTTGAGGGTCATGGTAAAAACAGCGCTGAGAAATAGGGTTTGATTAGGCAGCATAGCTGGATGAGATTTTTCATTCCATTTGTTTTGGTTTACTTTTTAATCTCAAATAGACCATTTGTAGAGCTCTTTAACAAAACATACTGTTTTAAAGACACAATGCTGAGAATCATGTTTTCAATGAGAGGTGAGCCCAACAGGCTTCAAGTTTCAGATATAATTAGAATAATAGAATATTTAGGGTTGGAAAGGACCTCAAGATCATGCAGTTCCAGCCCCCCTGCCATAAGCAGAGACACCCCACACTAAACCATGGCACCCAAGGCTCTGTCCAACATGGCCTTGAACATTGCCAGGGATGGAGCATTCACAACTTCCCTGGGCAACCAATTCCAGTGCCTCAGCACCCTCACAGTAAAGAATTTCTTCCTTAGATCCAGTCTAAACCTCCCCTGTTTAAGTTTGAACCCGTTCCCCCTTGTCCTGTCACTACAGTCCCTAATGAAGAGCCCATCCCCAGCATCCCTATACCCCCTACATAGCACATGTGAGGGCTGCCTCCCCAGCCCGTGAGCAGAGCAGTGGAAGTGACTTGCATTGGTCTGCACCGGGGGGGCCGGGGGCTGGAGGAAGCAGCTGCTAAGGCTGTGGTGTTTCATTTACTCCCTGTGCTGAAACAGACCCTGATTTCCTCTGAGTGCAGCCAAACGCTGGCTCAGAGCGACAAACCCTGCAGGGAGCAGCAAGTTCATGGCGTGCTTTTGTAGCTGTCAGCTTTAACCCAGAGTGAATGAGGGAGGGAGTGCAACCTCTGCGGCCTGGGGCTAAACAGAGTGCCCCTAGTCCATAGGATCATGGATTCACAGACTGGTTTGGGTTGGAAGGGACCTTCAAAGCTCATCTGCTCCAATCCCCCTGCAATGAGCAGGGACATCTTCAATAAGATCAGGTTGGTCAGGACCACATCCAGTCTGGGAGACCTGTAATAAATTATATGCGTCTGCCTGTCAGACCTGAGACCACACCATACATGTTTTTACCTGTTATCTATAAGAGAAAAGGAGAAGTCGAAAGCAAATCTCTTTCCCCAGTTTACAAACAACCACGTGAATGTGCTTCAGAGATTATTTACCTTTGTCTGAGAGTTTGATTTGCCAGGATTATGTGAGCAGGACATCACATCAGGATGATTCTGAAGCTGTATGTATAGAAATGTGGAGGAGAGAATGGAGGCAGCATTGCCTTTAGGTCCATACAGGGCACTTCTGGATCACCCTTTTGCTGAGACACCCTATGAAACCCCACTTTATTACTCTGCTTCTGTAACAAAGGAGTTCAATTACAGCTAAAGACTCCTACACTGCATCAATGGTTGTGAAGGCTCCTAAATGATGGTTTGCAAAGAGGGCCCAACTGCTGGAGGCGTTGAGAGCATGGCCCATGTGGTACGTATTAAGAAAGGCAGAGAAAGAGATTCCTGTGTTGAACGTTCATTTGTGCAAGCTGAGCTGAAGACAGGCAAACCCACTGGGGCTGTGCACTGACCCACGAAAGCACTGCGAGCCCTGGGCTGGTTTGTACCATGGAGGAGACAGGCTGGCTCTCATACATGAAGGGATGTTCTAAGGGAGAGCACACATCACACACTCTCCTTAGTAAAATGACAGCAAATGCTGTTATGGCTCGAGGCTGCAGCAGGGAACACTTAGTATAAATATTGTGGGGAGGGGGGGAGAGGAATCATGATTCCAAGAAGAGTTACAGCAATTGGAACAAACTACCAGGGGACACTGTGGAATCTCTTCTAAGCTCCCAGCCAACGCTCTGGGAAGATTAAGTAAATCCCAGTCTGTGGCAGGAGTTGGGGTGGTCTGCATGATCCTCAGCGCTCCTTTCAGGCTCCAGCAGCTCTCTGAATGGGAGGGATGGCTGGGCTGTGGAGCCCGCAGCCTGGGTAATGCACTGATGGCTCTTTCAGTGACACGCAGCTCTCCAGGGCAAGGGCCCGTGTTTGTCTCTGCCTTTGGCAAGCACCCAGAACGTATTAGGCAGTACCACAATATAAATAATAACAACCCACTGTCCCCATCTCAGCAGTGGAGCAGCTTTCCTCAGGTTCCCTCCTGTGCTGGGAGCAGACAGTAGCCTGCTCCAGCTGAGCCGTCAGTTCAGAGCCAGCCGAAGGGCAGAATCCCATGGGCTGCTGCACGTGACTTGGTGTCAGTACAGCTCTGGTGACTCTTCATCCTCTTTCCATCTTCCCAAGCAGATAGTTGCTCTAAGGACCAATGCTGTCCAGTGGACAATTATTACCTGACCCTGGACACTGTCCTGCCTGGCAGTTGATGCACAGATGATGGTGGTCGTGGGTTATGACAGTCGCTACTGTTGTACACACCTGGGAGTGATGCTCAAGCTGGACCACAGCGGGTGATGGAACGGGTGCTGAGGGTGGCAGTGCTGGTTCGTGGAGCAGGCAGGCCTAGGAGGAGCCACATGATGGTTCTTGGCATTATCCTAATTGTCACTGCAGAGCTATCACAGGTATTCCTGTCACTGCAATGGTTACCACCTG
Source organism: Loriculus beryllinus (assembly GCA_039877255.1). Taxonomy (NCBI): domain Eukaryota; kingdom Metazoa; phylum Chordata; class Aves; order Psittaciformes; family Psittacidae; genus Loriculus; species Loriculus beryllinus. The sequence goes on along the minus strand of JBCJKH010054731.1, from coordinate 11,272 downwards.
CTCCACAGGAGCTGTCCTCCCTAGCAGGCTCAATTGCACTGAATAAATTTGAGCTCTCCGTGCTAAAGCACCTCCTCTCCTGCCAGACTGCGGGGCTTTGGAAGGAGGCAGGAGAGCATCCGAAGCCAGAGATTCTCTCATTCACACCAAGCAGGAGCAGAGCAGCCGGCTGAGAACCTGGGAGGGGACCAAGGGAGAGCATCCCCGGGGTCCCAGCTCACTGTTGCACAGAGGGGAAGGTGGATTGCTCTTCCTTGTTCTTTTATCCTCTGTAATGGGGCTGTTTTTCATGCAGTCTTCCAGCATGCTGCTGCCCTCTTTGTACTACAAAGGAAAGTAAGACTGGTGGCTGCTTTGGCAGGGTAAGGAAGACTGAGAACACACAGACACCCCAGTGACTGCCAACTCTACGTCTTGTGGATACAGATCCTAGGAATACTCATATGCAATATCTCCTCTTTATTGATCACTCCTGTGCTGTAACAGCTGAGCAGGGAAAATCATTTCACTTCACAGATGCAGAAGTCCCCCTCCAGTTACTGAGTGGCTTTCTCAGGTGTTAAGGATGCCATATCTGCCTAGCTGCATTGCTCCAGGGTGTATTCCTAAACTGGAAACAGGGCACAGAACTCTACGCTGTTTTGGCACTAAGCTCCTACTGCAGAGTGTCTGCAGATATATAGAGCTATAGCAATAGTATTGGCCACAAAACAATACTGGCTACAAGACCCACTCAGGATGATATCTAAGTAAGAACAGCTTCAAGCCAGAGAGAACATTCCCAGGGATGTCACTAGAATCTAATTTCCTAGTTGGAGGGTGTTGAATGTCTTATGGCTCCTGATTTTGGTGCCAGCAGAATGCGGGTTTACAAAGCACCATGCACACATGGTTCCCTCCTCCACCCCTGCAGGGATGGGTAACTGAAGGCAATGGCTTCATTTCCAGTATGGAGAAGATGATCCTCAAGAGGAGAAGGAGCAGATAAACTGATTTTCTCAGTGACAGTAAAATGATGCCTTAACAGAACATGATGAAGAGCATAGAGATACTTCATCCCCAGCACTGTGCTTAGACCGTAAGGTCTGAATTTCCTCCTGGATATTTCCCTAGGTTATAGAGAGCAGGCTTCCCTTTAATAAAAGTACAAAGCAGGAGCCACTTTTAATGCCAGACAACATCTGTGTCACATGCTAAAAACACACAGGTGTTAGTACTAGGTAGAAAATGACCAAGAACATGGTTCAGCTGTGAATGAGGGATCACAGTTAAACCTGTGTCAGTGTCTCAGTACCCTCACAGGGAAGAGCTTCTGCCTAAGAGCTCAGCTCAGTCTCTCCTCTGGCAGGTTAAAGCCATTCCCCCTGGTCCTATCACTCCATACCCTTGTTAGAAGGCTTTCCCCAGCTTTCTTGTCAGCCCTTTTAGGTATTGCAAGACTGTTATAAGATCCCCCCAGAGCCTTCTTCAGGCTGAACAGCCCCAGCCTGTCTCCATAGGGGAGCCCAGCTCATCAGTCCAGAAGACAAACACCTGGGCCGCATCGTTAACCTGATGAGCTGCAGCTCTGAAAAGCTCTGCCCAAGAGAAGCTTCTGGTTCTCCTACCAAGGCAGTGAGTGTTTCATTTGTGGACTTGGCTTGGAAGTGTTTGCACCATTGAGCAATGGGAGCTGCTGTGCTGCGAAGGGTGAGTGATGTTGAGAATTTGCTATGGGTTTTTTAATCATCTTTCACTATAAAAAAGGCAACTACAAGCTGTGTGTTATAAGGGAAAGATGACTCAGAGGGAGCAGAGCCTGGTCACTAACTCTATGTCACTAGTAATAAAGGGCTAATTGCCTAGAAACTGGGGTCTTGTTAATGGTCATGGGGAGGCCTCTAAAAATTGTTTCTTATTACTGCACCCCACAGCAGCTTTTTTATCCCTGAGCATCAAAGGTGTTGTGGTGGGGTGGTTTGAATTCATTGCAGTGGTCTGATGTTCAGGTGTGAATTCAGTGCAGTGATGGTCAGCACTGATGTTTAGGTGTGAATTCACTGCAGTGATGGTCAGCACTGATGTTTAGGTGTGAATCCATTGCAGTGATGGTCAGGACTGATGTTCAGGTGTGAATTCACTGCTGTTTGTGTTCTATTGCTTTTTAGGGGATGTCAGTGTGAGACCATAGTATTGCTGCATGTAATTGCTTTAGTGATAACTGAGACTTCAGATACTAAAAGGATCCCAAAACTTCCAGTTGAAATCCTTGCAGGAAGAGAGGGAGCAAACTATGTTTTGTGGTTATCAGGACAAGATTTGTGTCTCTGGGGGAAAGGTTTTGATGGGATTTCAAGGCAGGAAAATCCTGGACAGATGGCTTGGGAGTGGGCAAAGCCTTCAGCATTCCAAGGCTTGAGGAGAACTGGAGAAGTGCTGATAAGGCAGGAGAAAGGTAGAGCTCATCCTGTTGCATGGAAGTGATGAGCTGGGGTCTGGGCTTGGTTGGGCTCTTCTTGATTGCCTTCAGGCCTGGAATATTAAAGTAAGCATTTTTAAACTGCTTGTTGTTGATTTATACCTGTTTCCATTGATATCTGTCTATATCTCAGTCAGAGGGAGCTGAGTTAGGCTGATTTTGCAGATCTCAGCATTACTGGTCCCTTCAGATGACCACTCTGATGCTGAAGCTTCTGGCCTGGGGTATTTTATTCCCTCTGGATCAAGGCAGCACTGCCCTGAACAGCCCATTAATTTGTTCTCTCCTTCCTCTCCTATCCTTTCAGTGGTTCTGAAGGATTCTTTGTGACAGATGTGAGTGTTCATCTCTTCCTTATTAACATTCCCATACTATCCAACCCCACGTTTCTACTGCTGCAGTGCTGCCTGACAGCTTACGCTCGCAGCATGTCGAGCCAAGATGTGTAGAAGTCCTGTCTGGCTCCAGTCCTTCCTTATGGCCTGCTTCAGGGGGAGGAGAGAGGAATAATTATGCCGAGACACTGTGTTTGGCAAGAGGTTTCTGTCTTCCTCCCATAACAACTACATGAAGTGTTTGTAAGAGGTATTGTTTGTTCCCCTATTCAGGCATCTTCCTTTCTCTGGGTTGCTTTCTGCAGCTGGGATCGAGCTGAGTGTGTTTTTCTGCTTCTCATCAGGAGCACCCGAGTTAAAGCTGGTGTTTCCAAAATTAGGTGGGTGTTTTGGAGGGGCAGGATGCTGGCTTGAGGAAACCTGACAACGCACAGCCAGCTGACTCAGAGAGTCACTCCATGCCAGGCAGGATAGAAATAGCTTCAAGTATCTGGATGTCTTTCAGAAGTGTCATCCTTCAGAGTGGTAGCTTGGAGCTGAGCTAGGTACAGGGAGCTGGGGGGGGGGAAGTCAGAGCACTGCTGGGTGTAGGAGGGGAGATGAACCAGAACGAGAAGGCTCAGCTGGTGCAAGAGGTGAGCTGGGAAAGGGAGTGGAGGTGCAAATGAACCTTCCTCTTCACCCTCACTGGTGCTGAGCCTGCCCATCAGGGTAGAACTTGTCTCTGAGCCTCTCCCGCTGTGTTCAGGGCACCCAGTGCTGGGAAGCTGGTGTGGGGCCATCGGAGCTGATTCTGGGGCAGTTCTCAGGTTTTCAATCCTTGGCTTCCCAGGTCTGTCAGGAGAGGCACACAGGCACGGATTAACCCTGGGATAACCGCTGCTGGCTGGTCCCAGCTGTGCGTCTCCAGCAGAAACCTCCAGCTGCTGATCCTCTCCATTGAGGAGTGAGTGGTCTGACAACACGAGCCCGCCTCGGGTACCCAGAAAATCACTGCAGCCGGAGGCTATGCCTTGCACTGATTGGTTTGGCTTCCTGGACTCCTGGGCATCATTCTTTGTGCTAGGTGGTGTTTCAGATGAGCCCCAAAGAGGAAGAAAGACCTTGAGGGCTGACTTCCTTCCAAGCTGACCTGTCTATTCCAAGAAACAGAAACTTTCCATGTTGCATAAAGCAGCTGGCCCTCGACTTGTTTACAGGGGCTGTCATGTGTAACTCTGCACGTGGCATTTTACAGGACATAAATAAGACTCCACATAATAGGTTTTCATGCCCAAGCCCAGCACAGAGCTTTGTCCCAGCCACTGCCATATCCACCCGCACAGGAAACACCTACTACATGTAACAGAGGTGGTGGGAGGGAGAAATAAAGGGAATAAATAGAGCAGAATTCATTGTGGTTTAAAGGAAGAGATTATGAGGTGATTTTTTTTTTTGGTGCAAATTTCAGTCTTAATGTGCTTTCAGAACAGTTCTTACTGAATCTGCAGGTTGGATGGTGTCATCATCCTCCTTCATACATACATATACATGCATAGTGAAGAATGGCGATGGGAGGAGGAGGAGGAAGAAAAGATATGGAAATGGGAAGAGGAAAAGAGCTTGGAGATGAAAAGAGCTTGTTACTTAGGATGCTGCAACTTCAGTGCTTCAGTGTCTACTTGAATTCTGCTTGGGGGCAAAATTGCTGCTGAACCCCATGATCTAAAAGGCATTTTATCACTGCCAAATGGCTGCAGATTGTTTTCTTTTCGTTTATGAGTGTCATATTGAAATGCTGGTACCACCAGAAGGGATTTGCTGGAGCAGGCCGATACTCAAGGGATGGAAAGCATTTAAACACACAGTGGAGAGGGGGGATTTCTGCCAGACTCAAAGGTGACCAATCTGTTTCAGAGGATCTCTGACATCTCTCTGAGGAACAACCAGTTCCTTCCTCACAGTATGAGGCAGGAGAGAAGACTGCCTGCCCTTGAGGCTTAGCTGGCTGGAAACTGGAGAGGTGTGTTTGTCTTTGGCTGTAAAACCCTTTTGGCCATTGAACACTGTGGATTAGAGGGTTCCTCATTCTATCCGCCTGTGTGACTGCGGGTACCTAGAGCCTTTCACATTTTGTCACCAGCTCGGAATCCACATGGGCTGGGATGGGAGGAATTACAGGTCAAACCTCTTTGACAGCTGTTTAATGGCCTGTGGAAATAGAAGTGTTGGGCACAGGCCAGTTTCCGTGGGGTCATGTGTCAGCACATCACAACTGATGCTAATTGTCGCCCTTATTGGCAGCCTCAGCAGAATGGCTGGAGATGGGGGAAACCTTGGAGGCTAAAGTTCAGGTGTGCTGGCAGGATGGAGGCACAAGGTTAGAGCTGCTTCCTCTGCTGTGGTTATTTCTGTACGAAGAAGTGCTCAGGCTCCTGTGCTCCCTAGGAACCATCTTGTTTGCTGGTCTATAGGATTTAGGTGGATGGCTCGTGTGATGTTTTCTATATCAACTTCCTGGGGGGTGAAAAAGGCCAGGTTGGAGGGGGCTTGGAGCAAGCTGCTCTAGTGGAACGGGTCCCTGCCCATGGCAGAGGGTTGGAACTGGATGAGCTTTAAGATCCCTTCCAACCCATACCCTTCTGTGATTCTGCGTAATAAGCATTACACACTTGGGTCACCTCTTATTCTGAGAAGCGGTGAGCTTTGGTTATCGATATAAACCAGAGGTATGCTCAGGTCCGTTTGTTGGATGGATGGTGGTAAAAGTGAGAGAAAGACCCCCAGCAGGCTTCACAACTCATCACTGCCATCATGTTAGCTTTGTGAAACGCTCCTTTCTCTGCAGAGGATTTCGGTGCAGTTACATGTTATCAGGCCTTATGAGCGGGTGGGATAATGCACTATGCACTACTAATTGAATAGGAAGTGTTCTGTAAGCTGGATGTAGCAGATGGTGGTCTGGTCTGTTTAGACCTTTGATCCAAGGGTTTCTACTACAGAGAACCATGGACTTTCTAACCTCATGGTTATTAATTGCATTAATGGTCTGTAATTGCAAAATTCCAAGAGAAAGGATGATGGATGGCCAAAACCTGGGGGTGTTTGCCTATGGAATGGCACCGTTTTCAGTGTGAATAGATGCTTTCAAATAGTTGACACGTGGAAACTGGTTTCTGCTTTTATTTGCATGAAACTCCGGAGGAGAAGCCATCCTGCTTTGTCTTTCATCAGGAGGGGATTTATCTTTTTCAATAGGCATCTCAAATGACACTATGGCTGCAGTAATTATCTGGGAATCCTGTCCTGTGAGATGTTTGGATGCCAATAATAATTAACCTGCAGACTGGATTCACATGTAGCTTGATTCTACAAGTCCTTCTGCTTCGGGTTTGTAAAGGTATAACATGGACCTATTCAGATACTTCAGTGCTGAGCTTTTGGAGGGGGATGTGGCAGCCTTCCGGGGAATAGGAAGATCTCCGTTCAAGTCTTCCATTCCCTATGCCTGTAGTTCTCATGTTGTTGTTTGCAAATAGTTTCTGCTGGAAATGACCATTATTTAAAGTCTGAATGTTCTACTTCAGTGTTTTCAGAACAAAATATCCCAGAAATGCCAAAACATCTTGACACTTTTACAGTCCAATGGTGAGTTGAAGTTCAGAACAAAGAACAAACAGCTCCTCCTTCCTGCTCTTCCCCATCCCCCTAAAACATAATCCAGAAAGCTCTCCATATGGTTAAAGAACCTGAAGAGAGAACTTCTGGGGGAGTTGGGGATATATCTGGCTTTAAGAAGTCATTAAACAATTGCTGTTATTTCAAATGCAACCTTTTGAGTCCATGTTTTTCCTGCATTTCTGTTTTCCATTGAACTGAAAACTTACCCATTTGCCAGTTGTGGTCATTTCTTGGGTGGAAGTGAAACACATCAGTAAAAGCCTTTGCAAGATTGGCAGCATGACCCATGAAACTCTATTGAGTAGCACCATGAAACCCGAGTGAGTTTTGTACCTTTAGGCAAGTGAGGGCAAGAGTTTATAGACTTGTTTGCAAAAGACCTCAAATCTGATGTTTCATATCAATGTTTTGCTTGCATATAGAAACATGCAGAAGGTTTAGATAGGAAAGCAAGGTATTTAGAGCTTATCTGTTGGCTGGAATACACGTGCCACACTGAAATAACTCTAGGCCTTAAAAGTGGATAGCTGGTGCTTGTATTCAAACCACTCTTAATGTGGCTTACATATGAACTTCCATGCTCTGCTTATGTTTTTACCTCCCTTCGAAACTATAACCCACCTCCTTTTTTAAAGCCAGGTACTTATGTGCAACCCTATAGTAATAAACCTGAGTGCAGCAACTGCCAGTTAACAAACGCTGTGTGCCTTGGAATAGTTCCACAACGAAAAGCCAGTTCATCTGAGAAGTGTCAGTGCAGTGATGAAGTGCAAACGCTTAGGAAGGAGGTGAATATGCTGTTGGTTTTGGCCATAAAGAAACTCACCTTTTAAAGTGAGTTTAGTATGTCTTGGTGCTGCTTGCATGCCAAAAGAGCTTGAGGGGATGCAGGGAAAACCCACTGAAACCCTCTCTTTCAGGGACTATTTTCCAGTCATCTCTGTCTTCCTTTGATGGTTGCCCAGCTCCTCAAATGCTCTGTGTGGTGCTTCATCACCTTTTCCTCTATGCTGTTGGCTTCAGTGACGCTCCTGAGCTTGCCATAGGACTGTGAGCCCGGTGTATTTCCTGTGGGTCCTCTCAGTCTCACCGCTGTGCACAGTGCAGTGAGTCCTGATGGATGTACTGACATGGGACAGCATCTACCCAAGCCCAAACTGCACATATGGAACAGTGTGGCCATGGCTCAAGATGATGGTCGTGATTATTTGTACTGGAAACTTCCCACACCACACACTTCTCCTCCTCAGCACAAAAACCATCTTGAAACTTAGCTCTAGGTTTTCTTTTATGATGTCAACAGCTCTTAACCATAAAAGTGAGGGGATGCCAAAGTCTTGCACAGCAGAAGATCCTGATGTTCCCATCCAGTGTGGCACTTAATGAACTTGTGGTGGTCTGCTTCGAGTAAAGAGCTGTGTTTCGTGCAATAGGGACCAGATGAGGAGGATGTGCTGCCTGTCACTGATGAAATGCTGTCAGATGCCTCCCTGCTCTTGGTGCAAGTTGATGTCAAAACACTAAATATTCCTGCCAGAGGGAGACATGGGCGCAGGGAAAAGAATGGAGGGGGAGGGAAGAGCCTCCAGGTTGGGAGCAGGCTTGTTGGCTTTAACCTATTCCAACAGGCAGTGCCTGCTTAGCAGAAGTCTTGATAGAAGCCTGTAGGAAGGTGTCCGCAGCAACCTATGTGATGTTGCCTGTAGTTGTGCTGGAAAACTAGATATGGCTTGTCACAGCTTTACCTCCTGCCTTGCCAGCACAGGGAGCTGACATTGCAACCACTGTTCCAGAGTGGGTTCAGCAGCAGCCAAGACTTGGGAAGCTCAGAATCTGATAGGGAATGAAGTCTCCCGTCAGGTCTTGCACTGGGTCATTAGGACTGAGCTGTAGAGGAAGGTTGCAGGCTGTTGCTGGGAATGCTACAGTCATGTTCCTTGCAGGTAGCATGCTGTGTGTACTTCATGCTCTCTGGGGTGCTGCTGATGCTTAAAACAGTGGGCTTTGACAGAGTCATTTCAAGACTTGGAACCATGGAGTGGTTTGTGTTGGAAGGGACCTTAAAGCTCATTCAATGCCAGGGACAGGGACCTCTTCCACTGGAGCAGGGTGCTCCAAGCCCCTGTGTCCAACCTGGCCTTGAACACTGCCAGGGATGGGGCAGCCACA
>JBCJKH010054729.1:0-12793 GCA_039877255.1 Loriculus beryllinus | reverse complement strand
GAGGACAAACTGCAAAATGGTATTGGTTGTTACAGGTCAATAAGTATTATTTTTATTTCCTTATTTTTTTCTAAGATTTTTCTGATTTTATGAATTGAATTTCTTCACAATTTTACAAAAATCTTATTAATGTTTGAAGGTTACACATGAGGAATTTTTTATTACTGTAGTTACTTCACTGCTTTAGAAAGCCTGTCATGTTACAGGAAAGTCAGTGATTCTTACTGTGTACAATTTAAATCCCAATACTCTGATGGCCCGTTAACACCAAATATGTCACCCTTTAACACTGCAGAATCAATACACTGGAATGTCATGGTACCCTGATGGGCCACAAAGCCTCTGTATACATTTATTAGACAAAGATTTTATATTACTTCAGAGAAGAAATGTGACAAGTTAAAATCAATTTCAAGTTTCTTACTAAGTAGGAAGTAGTCCTAGGTAAGTAAAAAAGACTTTTTTTTTTGTTTGTTTGCTTGTTTTTGTTTTCCGTTTTTTTTTTTTTTTTTTTTTTTTTGATGGTATGACTTCTTTTATTTCTTTTATGTTATAACAGAAACACTTTGGGATAAACCAGTGATAGATATGGTTCAACATATTTATCTTCTGGTTTGGTGGAAGATGAAATATTAGATATCATTTTGCAATTATGCTGCTGTCAAGTTTAGGTTTTATATGGTGAAAAGCAATACAGTATTTCAATGGTAAAGTATGTACTAGTGTTAAGTGTGTGGGAAGAATAATTCTGATGAAATGAAATCCCTATAAAAGTCTGTGTAAAACTAATTTATCATCTTGAATAGCTGCTGCAGTGTACCAATGAGTTTAGGGAGCAGCCTTGAGGTTTCAAGCAGAAATGACAGGGAGTTTGTTCATTGTCCAAAACTCCAAACTTTTTTTTTACAGGACAGTTGGATTGCTGTTGTGTTTTGCTGTGAACAAGACTGTGCATAGCTGAAAGATATCTTGTGCATGAACCTCTGATGTCCAAAGCACTCCTACTTTTATATAAAAAGGCAAATTAAAGGAAGAACTGTGTTTGGAAGTGAGTTTGGAATGGAGGACTTTTCCAGTCAGCATACTATCTGAAAATAAATGGATTATTTAATTAAAATCAGTATGTCTGCTCATGGATTAAGGTACTTGAGCATGATATGTGAGGAGTTATTCTGCAGACTCTGATCCCTTGCTTTGAGAATTAAACGTAAAAGTTTCATTCTTGGTCTCAAGGTTGAATACAAATCCTCATGAGCCTGTCCATGTTAAATTGTGTATTGTTACTCTCCCCAGCCATTCCAAAGTGCTCCAGGAGCCCAAAACTCCAAACAGCCCCACACAAAACCACTCAAATGCGGACTGTTTTGGTTTTTAGTTTGTTTTCTTTTTTTACATCACAATTTACATTTACAACTAATCTGCAAGTCAGTATTTCAGGAGCAGCCCTACCCAAAGGCACAGAAACTGGACCTCTGCAGACCTAGACAGCTGCATGGCATCATTTGCTTGGCTTCTGCCTGAATCTGCTGGCTGTTCTCTGGGACTTCTCTAGGTTCTCCCCATCTGCAACAGTCATTAGGCAACCCCAAACAACCGCAAGCTGTTTGATTATTAAAGGCCCAGCATCTTGATTCTCACTTGCAACTTGATTCTCACTTGCAACTCGGGCATCATCTTAGACTGGGACTGCTCTGTATCCAGATAATTCTTAAATCCTTATGCGTGTATTCAGTAGCGTAAAGGTTTTATTAACAGAGCTAAAATTTCTTCTTTTATGTCTGTCATTGCAGGGTTCTTCTTGGCTTTCACATAGTCCTTGCCTGCTTCTGCAAAGCTAATTTTCCAAACCTGTTTCTCTGCTTAAATAATTTCTGTGATATCTCTATTGTATCAGATGCAACTAAAGAGCCTGTTCATCCAAGGCCAGCTGTGATGTACTCTAAGCCTCAGGAGCATCTCGCGCTCGCTGTTGGTACATTCCCTTCTGCCTCTTACTGACCTGTGCTCCAAGGCTCTACCACCCTCCTCTTACATAATTAAGACTGCATGTTTTTTGGTATTTGTAAAACAACACAATTTCCACGTTTTTCAGATGGCTTTGGGAAATGGCCCCTTTCTGAGAAATTACTATCATCAGAAGCATGCTAATGGTCCTTGGTTTTTTGCGTATTATCTATCTGTTACTAGCGGAAGTAGAAAGCTTTCTAGGGCACGAGGCTATTACCATTCTGCTTGGATAGTCCCTAAAAATCTCATATGCAAATAATAAATAATGGTAATTGCTAGGAACTCAGCATTACCAAGTAAAATATACTGATGTTGATAAAATGTTTTTAAAGAGACAACTGAAAAAATGAAGAAGCTAATTTCTCAATGGAAACTGCTGAAATAAGTGTCAAGCAATTTCATTTTTCTCAAAGACTTATGCCACCTTTTGATCTATGAAAGCTTCAGGATGTCAACAATGCCACAATAATTGCTGTTCTAGACTCTGTTTTCCATTAAATACCAGTTTCAATCAGTGCTTCACTCTTAAAAACAGATTATTTTGTAGGTCAAAAGGAAATCATCTGCCACCTGTATGTTTTCAGGTGGCATTCAAAAACCACCTTAAATTTTTGAACTCCAGGACAATGACCCAGCAGCTCACACACTTTTCATTCTAAATCCAGTGTGTAAAAGGAAGTTCAACCAAGAACGCAGCTGTAGATATTTAGAAACGTCCCACATGGGGGCTATGAAGTACCTGTAAACCACTACTTGGGCATCACTGTAAAATAATTTGCCTGATAGGGGATAAAATTAACCCAGTGAAGGGGGAACCTGTGGTGTAACCAGCTGCTTCCCAAGTGAGCAAATGGTAGACACAATCACTGTGGCACCTACTCAGAAGAAAATGTTGGTGTTGAACACTAATGTTAAAACAGACTCTCTTGTTAGCTCATGAGGCTGGATTAAAGACACTTGGTCCTTTCATGTAAATGAGTACATGCTGAGATGGAGTTACGAAAGACTGGTTTGTTTTTTCCCTTGACATGTAATTGTTTTCCCCATCTGTGCTTTCCTGTTTGAGTCAAGCACTTCCCTTTCTTTTTGAGCGTAGAACAAATGTGACAGGGAAAGGATGTCAGGAAAGCTTTTCTCTCCTTTATTTCCTGCATGGTCTCACATCATAAGAGATGCTCTGGTAGCTAAACTGGAATGGGAAGACAGTGCTGGAGGTGCAGGGGCAGCAGCTTTGCTAAGGAGGCATAAGGAGGAGAAGTCTTCAAGGAAGCATGGTGCTAGCAAACAAGGACTGTGTTAGGGCTGTGGGGTTAGCTGGGGAGCTAATGCCAGTTCTCAGCTAAATGGCTTCTAAGCCATTGGAAACCTGGATGGGAAGGCTTGTACTGCCTAGGACTGACAAAAGCTGTTTGATTGCTTTCGTAAGGCAGTCCCTCCTGGTGCCAGCTCTGCTGCTACCTCTGTGTGTGAGCACACATTTGGGGATGACTTGTTGACTTTACAGGAGTGATTTCTTAAAAGAGCTCATCTGAAGCAGTTGTCCAGACAGCCGGGCAAACCCACATCAGTCTGCCACTGTGTTCTCTTTCCTTAGAGCAATAGTCAACCTTAGACTGGAGCTCCAGGCTCTGGCTGCTATGGTGAATAGCTTTGAGCAAGATAGGATGGGTGGGAGGTGAGAGGAGCATCTCTGGTGACCTTCAATGGAGCCTAGCAGAGCTATGCTGACTACAGCAGCATGGCAAGACTAGTGAGTTCAGTAAGCCCCTTGAGTAAGTAAGCTTCAGTAAGCCTTGAAGGCAAACGGCCTGGGCTGGATGGCCCGTGGGGAAGACCAGTATGGGCAAAGTGCAGTTTTTCCCTCACCGAAGAGCAGAGAGGCAGGATGAGGTGGGATAGGAGAGCCGGTTTCCTGGTGGCCCTGGCAGATCCCCATGTGGGGAGGTAACACTGGCCATGCACCTTACAACGCTGGGGTTGGCAAACTGGTGGACAGGCATGCAGGCAGCGCTGGATGCGGGCTCAGGGAGCTAGGACACCCCTCAGCAAGGTCCTGGGACACTGGCCTTGAGCCTGCGGACACTGGCCGCACCACAGTTTCCCCTTTGTTTTTGGTGGCAACACATCCAGAGGCTGTAGTGTTGTTTCCTAACCGCACTGGATGTGCGATTTTCCTGGGTGCAAGGCAAAGGATGGCTGTGAAATGCAGCAGCAAGAAGCTCTGCAGGCTGGGTGAGTGACTCAGCTGCTGGCGATGGGCAGGGGACAGTGCAGACAGGCTCTCCCCTCTTGGTGCGTGCAGCATCCCAAGATGCAGTGCCTTTACAAACCTTAATCCTTCTGTTTCCACCCTGCCACCCAAGAAGTGAAGAGATAAATCTTGCCAGCAGGAGATACCCTAACTGGTTTGGAGAAACAAATACGTGATTTTTATTTTAGAAATATTTTAGTCTTTTCATCATAGTCATTTCTGCAGAAACGCAGTCAGAAGTTGCTGTGTAGGAGTATGGATTTCTGGTAACAAGGCCACCTACACAGATCCACCACAGGAAATAGGAAGCCCATACCTAAAGCCTTCACTGTCTAGGGCCCAGTTTAGCAAAAGTGTTAAGCACCGCTTAGTCCTGCTGAAGGCAATGGGAATAGATGGTGCTGAATCATTAGCAGGTGATGGTCAGGACTGAACCATTTTAGATCCTGACTCAGTGAGCCATGGTACTGTATGGCATTTAATAGTTAGGAGAATTCTGAATCTTTGCACAAACATTCCCACATAATGAATAATACCATGTTTAATAAATCTATTGCATCTTTTTTTGGTACTAGGAAGACTAAAAATACTTGTTTCTTCCCACCTCTCTTCTAAAGGCTGTTTTATTTTGGGGAAAAGCTGCTTTGATTTTGATACTTATGCATTTTCAACTCATACTTTCTCTTGGATTTGTAATATCACTATTTTTAACACTGTAAGCAACAATAAAATCATTTCCTGCAGAAGGCTGCTAACTTCACCCAGTAGGAGATCTGCTTCACCCAGGTAGTGACCTAGTTCATCAGGATTTTACAAAGAATATTCATTCTGCAGCATGAACAGAAATAATATTCAAACCTGGTGGCCATTTTGTTGAATGCTTGATGCGTTCCTAGTATGAAGGAGGAAGCTGAAAATGGCCATGTAAGGGATTGTGTTTACCAAACACTCGTCTCAACTCTGGTAGTTTTGTGCTTCGAGAAAATAATTGTAGTTTTTGCAGCTATTACACCTGTTATTTACAAAAGCGTAGTTCTGCCCTGGGTGGACTGTACCTCCGCTGACATGGATTTTTTTTTCAGCTAGAAAAAAAATCTTCTTCTTTTTCTGCGTAATGTAAATGTTGTTCCACACGTAACTGATGAGACAGCTAGAACTGAAAAAGTAATTGGGAAAGAAATCTTTTGTTCGTTTACTGTACCAGGTGGCATTTTAAGCAAAGCTGGTTTCTGTTTCTTCATGTAATGGATTAGCCATCAAGAACTGAGTAACTGAAAAAGAGTTTTGGCAGCGGTGACAGAGAGGCACTTAAAAAATTACAGGCTTTAATGTTTGATTTGAACAGGGCTGTCAGCCCTGCCTGCTCAGAGTTGCAGAGGGGCTTCATCAGAAATCTGAAATGGACTGAATAAAAAAATCCAGATGTTGAGTTTGGTGGATACGTTTTTAAGATTCAAACAATTGTTCTGTGTGCCCCATTCTTTTGGACCTCGTCAATATGTGGGTCCCTTACTAATTTCATTATTTTGATAGGAAAATCCTCCCTTGACTTTGTTAAATTTATGTACCTTCCTTTCTAAAAGGAGCTATTGTGAAGCCGTCATCTTTGACTTCATCTAATTCTCTATATAGTATGTTTTGATTTAAAACATCAAAAGGATGTGTAGAAACTGTGCATATGTGGATTTCTTCTTTGGCCAATCATGGCATAAGCTATTTAAAGAGGAAATGTCTGGACCCGCCACCTTAGCTTTTGTTTTAACACAGAGAACAAAGGCTTAAGAGCTGAAATTGAGATGACCAGATAGCACATTTTTAGAAGTTGGTATACATCACAGAAATGTTAGGGTTGGAAGGAATAATTTTTGCTCTGACATACCGTCTACTGTTTGTAAATCAGATCTGTAATGTTTGCAGTCAGTTTTTCCTTCAGTTTTCAAGGTACCATCTTTCATGGTACTTCTCATTTGGAGGCCTGAAAGACTTTACAGGAAAGCATGTATCTGTTTCCTCTGTGTTGAGGGTGTTATGCAGAGGCAGGTGAAGAAGAAACCCTGGTAACTATGCATGGTTGTGTGAGTTTTGTTGGTTTTGTTTGTTTCTGTTAAGCTATATTTTTAGGCAAAGTGTTTTAAAATCAAGTTGGAAATGGACTGCTAGCTGTTGCATTTATTTCCTATGGAAACCTGTTTTTTTGCTTTACTTAATGTTGGGTAGTGAAATTTCTGTCACTGCTAGAACAGGTCAGGAGCTTTCAAGGGGTTAAAGCAGCCTTGAGAACAAGGGCCAGCTCACTGAGAGTGCACCAGCTTGTTGCAGACCCCAAACCTAGTACATGGAGTTCCCACTCCTGTTCCCACAGCCCTTGCTAGCCCCGTAGCATTTTCACTCTAGGGAAATAAAGGCTCAACTTCTGTTTCATCATAACTCTGCAGTCCACAGATCATACCCCATTTGCGACTAAAATGTTACAGCAAATCTTCTTTGCAAGTAAAACTTATAAACATATGCTGACGTTTGTACTTTTTGCATGTCAAAAGTGTGTGAAACTCTTCATATTAAATGATAAAACTGCAAGATTTGCATGTGCGCATACAGGATGTGTGCACATTTGTAGCTCAGGTTTGACAACTTTGCTCTTACTCACTGCATCAAATCCAATTCAGACAAGCACAAAAACCATGTGAGTGATTTAAAGTTCAGTAATTAGTAGCAGTCAGAACTCCAAAGAGGTCAAGATCCACAGTTTTAGGTCCCCAGCTCCGCTGCAGTGAAACCCTGAAACCATCAAGGGCTGAGGCTCTTAAAGGTAGGTGCCATGTTAGTACCATTTGGGATGAAGTCTGAATAGCTGATGCATGTTCTGCTGCATTGCATGGGAGCAGGGCTGCTATCAGCCAGCTCTGTGGGGCTTCCGACTCAGCAGAGAGATTTGGATCATCGCTTTTAAGACCCTTGTTCTCTCTATACTGCTTAAGGAGTTCGAACACATATAAATCAGGTTTTGAAAGTGTCAGACTTTTCAGGTTTTCTGTCTTGCTCTACCCTAACTCTGTGTCTCTTCCTCAAAGGGCCCCTGTATTTTTCCAGCAGTAGATACAAGCTGTCAAGCTCTTGGTATTCCGAGCTGCCTTTGAGTGAAGGCAGGTGTCTATCTATTGTATGTTTTGACCTCTGGCCAGCCTGAAAATACATTTCTTGGTCATGCTCCACCCCACAAGGCCATTGGAATAAGACACATCACGGTGCAGTCTCCTAAAGGTCAACACACTCACCTTGGGGACAGGACTGTAATGCTTCAGTCTTTGTTCCTCTTGACTTAAAGCAAGGCCAGAATTCCAGCTTTCTTACATCGTAAGTGAGGGCCACAAGCATCCTGCAGCGACTCTGGCTCTGTCTCTCTGCCTGAGGTAGTTCCATTTGATAGCAATATTCCCAAAGAGAGAAAATAACTAGAGTCCTGGTCAGAGCCCTCAGGGGAACTGCGTGGAAAGCAAGGTCTGTTCTCCACCCATCTGAGAGTGTGTGTGTAATTATTGATACAGAGTGGGAGTTTCAGAAAGTGTGGTTTGGGGGTTTAGCTTTGAACAACCAACTATTAATTACAGCATTTTGCACTTGTGTGTGTGAGAAGCCTTGTGTTGTTCTTTCAGAAAACAATGATTCTGTATCTGACTGCATATCTCAAACCCAGCTGGATGGTGTGTGTTAGCCTACTTTCGATCGTCATTGAAAGCCACAGAGGAGGGAAGTGAGCATCATTCATCTTACACATCAGTAACTGGATGCCCTTTATTTAATGAGACTGTCACACTCTCAGATTTATATGTTCTTTCTTCCCTATAAGAGAAAAGACTGACATCTTAATATAAAAGTTTAGGAATGCACCTTGTAGTTGAACAGACTGCCCTGGGCACTGGCATACAGGATTCCTGTGTGGTGGGACTCTCCACTCACAGCTACACTCATTATATTGATACATATGACAAAACCGAAGTGATCTTTGCAGAATTATCCACATAAGGTTTCTTTCTTCAGGCGTCAGAGATCATCCCATGCTGCAGACAGAGCAGCTCGTTTGTTGCCCTGTGCGAGGAGGCACATGTGTTGTTCCTGCCCAGTCACGCCTATTGAAGGACGGCTGAAGAGCACCCCCAAATAGGTGGTTGAACAGAATGTCAGCTAATCCTCAACACAGACTATCAGGGACAAGGAACTGGAAAATCAGTGTCTTGGCACCGCAGCGCCTCCAGTTGGCTGCACGGCGGAATCTCAGACAACGCGAACCGCAGCGCCGCCTGTTGGCAACACAGCAGAAAATCAGCATCGCGATACCGCAGCTCCTCCTATTGGATTCATCACAGAAAATCAGCGTCTCGGCAAGGCCGTCTGTTGCTGCACCACAGAAAACAAGCACCTCGGCACCGCAGAGCCTCTTGTTGACCGTAGCACAGAAAATCAGCGTCTCGACGCTGCAGCGGCTCCTGTTGGCCACACAACAGCATTTCAGCGAACCCCCATCGCACCGCCTGCTATTGGTTCCATCACAGAAGTTCAGCCACTCGGCACCGCAGAGCCTACTATTGGCCGCACCCCAGCGCCTCGTATTGGCTACATCACATAAAATCAGTCTCTTTTCCGCAGCGCCTCCTATTGGTGCTCCGCAGAAAATGAAGTAACACGAACCACAGAGCCTCCTTTCGCCTTTAACGCAGAAAATCAGTGTCTCAGCTCTGCAGCACTTATTACTGGGCGCACCACAGAAAATCGTTGATGTGACTCGTATTGGTCGCACCGCAGAAACTCACATGCGGTACATGAGCGCCTCTTATTCACTGGATCACAGAATAGCAGATAACACGCACCGCAGCGTCTCCTGATGGGTGCCTCACAGAATATCAGCGTCTCTCTCCACAGCGCCTCCAATGGCAGCATCCAAGAAAATCAGCCTCTACGCGCTGCAGCAAGTACTATTCAGCGGACTATAGAAGATCTGCTGACACGAACCACAGCACCTCGCATTGCCATCAACACAGAAAATCCGCGACGTAGCACCACGGGGCCTGCTATCGGTTGCGCCACAGAATAATAGTGCCTCGGCACCGCAGCACCTCCTGTTGGCTGCACCGCAGAAAATTGCTGTCTCAACACATCAGCGTCTCCTAATGACTGCATCACAGAGTATCAGCAAACCCACATCTGGGTTCCTCCTATTGGCCGCAACAGAGAAAATAACCGATGTGGAGCCACAGCGAATCCTGTTGACCTCGCCATCGAAAAACAGAGACCCGGCACTGCAGTGCATCCTGTTGGCCACAACGCAGGACAACACAGACTCGGCACAGCAGCACCTCCTATTGGCCGCATCGTAGAAAATCAGAGACTTGGCACTGCAGCGCTTCCTGTTGGTTGCACCTCTGACAATCACATTTACTGTATGTCAGCGCCTACTATTGACTGCATCACAGAATATCAGATAACCCCCACCGCAGCGCCTTTTCTTGGGTGCATCACAGAATATCAGCGTCTCTGTCGCGCAGCACCTCCTGTTGGCGGCATCGTGCAGAATCAGCGTCTAGGCACTACAGTACCTACTATTCACTGAACCGCAGAATACCAGCTAACACGAGCCACGGCGCCTTGATTGTCTACAACACAGAAAACCTGCGACAAGGGACCCCAGTGCCTCCTATTGGCCTCAACAGAGAAAAGAAAGCGGCTCGGCACCGCAGACTCTTGTTGGACGTGCAACAAAATATCAGTGACTTTGAGAGAGTACCTGCAGCGCAGACAATCAGAGACTCGGCATCGCTGCGCCTCCTTCAGGCTACACCGCAGAAATTCCGCGTCTCTTACTGGCTGCATCACAAGAAATCAGAGACTCGGCACCTCAATGCCTCTTACTGGCCGAGCCACAGTACAACAGTGCCTCAGCACCGCAAGCACCTCCTGTTGGCTGCACAGCATAAAATTGCTTTCTCAATACATCAGCGCCTCCTATTGACTGTATCACAAAATATCAGATAACCACCACCGCAGCGCCTTTGTCTGGGTGCATCACAGAAAATCAGCCTCTAGGCACTGCAGCACCTGCTATTCACCGAACCGCAGAATACCAGCTAACACGAACCAGAGCGCCTTGATTGTCTACAACACAGAAAATCTCCGATAAGGCACCTCAGCGCCTCCTATTGGCCTCAACAGAGAAAAGAAAGCGACTCGGCATCGCAGACCCTCTTGTTGGGCGTACAACAAAACATCAGCGACTTTGGGACGCAGTGCCTTCTGTTGGCAACACAACAGAAAAACGGCGACACGGTACGGCAGCACCTGTCATTAGCCGCACGACAGAAAGTCAGTGACTTGGCAAAACACTGCCTTTTATTATCTGCACTGCAGAAAATCAGTGTATCGGTACATCGATGACCGCTGTTGACTCCATCACAGAAAGTCAGCTAACCCGCACCGCAGCATCTGTTGTTTGTTAGATGCAGCCCAGAAAATCAGTGTCTGTTCAGTGCAGCACCTCCTATTGGCCGCAGCACAGAAAATCAGAGACTCGGCCCCGCAGCGCCTCCTATTGGCTGCACCTAAGAAAATCACCATCTCGGTAGGCAAGTGCCTCCTATTGACTCCTCCACAGGCTATGAGGTTAACCCGCACCACAGTGCCTAAGATTTGATGCATCAGAGAAAATCAGCGTCTCTTCCCCGCAGAGCCTCCTATTGACTGCATCACATAAAATCAGCATCTCGGCACTGAAGCACCTGCAGTTGGCCCCACTGCAGAAAACCAGGTAACTCATACCGAAGCCCATCCGCTTGGCTGCACCGCAGAATATTAGCGACTCCTTATCGCAGCGCCTCCTATTAGCTTCAACACAGAAAATCAGCACCTCTTCACCACAACACCTCCTATTGACCACACCACAGAAAATTAGGTAACGCAAACCGCAGTGCCTCCTATTGTCTTTCACCCAAAAAATATGAAACACAGCACCACACTCAGGGTGAAACACTCAAGGGTTTGAAGCCCCAGGTAATAGCAATTCCTGATGCTTGTTTCACTTTCAAGTAATTTCAGGTATGGCTTGTTGAAGCTCCAGCTACACAATGTTTCTGCTAATGGACACTCCAGTTGGTTTTGGCTCTGGCTGCAAGATGTTCCTGCTTCACACAGCTCTGGCTGATGAAGTGAAGCTGCTTCTTACCAGATGAGGCTTCATAAATGCTTATTCTTGTTATAAGCAAGTTAAAGTTCCACCTAATTGAAGCAATGTGGGCAGGTTGTACATCAATCACTGTCATGCTTGTACATTGTCTAATATTGAGTAACTGTTCCAGTACTTGTACATGCCTTAATAAAGAGATGAGAAGAGAGCCTTTTCCCCCAGAGACTCTCTCAGATGTTGAATTCAGGCAGGTGCATGCCAGCATCCCTAACTTTGGTGACCACGCACCTGCCCACCACATTCCCATCCACCCAGATCCCAATATGCTCCCTCCACCCCTTTCTCTCCCACCCACCCAAAGTCTTCCCTGAGCTTCTGTTTTGGAGGTTGAAAACAGCCAACAGAGCCTTTATTTTGAAGTCCCAAAAATGCAGCACTTAATTTTTTTTCTGAGTTCCAGAACCACAGGCCTTAGCCTGCATTTCCAAGCACTGAAAATGCATGACTTAGTCTTTTTCTGAGCTTCAGAAAGGCAGTGCTTACCCTCCTTGAAACCACAGCGCTAATTCTCCTATTTTCACCCTGGAAAACAGAAGACTGAAGTGTCAGGTCTGTTTCTCTCTGAGCTGCAAAAACACATGGCTTAGTCATTTGGGGCTTTTTTGAGCTTCAGAAACATAGGGCTCTACTGTGGAGACCCAAAATCAGCCCCAGTTTTTAAAGCCCAAAAATCCTGCACTCAGTCCATTCTCAAAAGCTTAAATCACAGGACTTACACATTTTCAACAGTTGAAAATTGTGTCTGACTTTTAGAATTTCAACTCTTGAAGCAAAATCTGAATGCTGTATTTTGGAGCTCAGAAAGGAACTGTTTTCTGTCTCCCTGTGTGATGTGATGGACGGTTGGAGGGAGTGTAGCTCAGCGGCCCCAGCTGCAGTTTTGGGGAGCACTTGGGACCTGAGGTGAAGGCACCTTCCTTGCAGGGAGGGTCCCGTCCTGTGTCTCTGTAGGGCACCAGCAGATGTATTCACTTTGTTGTGCTTTATTTCACCAGCACCATCTGGGGCACAGCAAGCGCAGACCCCGCGTGGAGCCTTGCCCGGGCCCCCCGGGAGCACAGCCCGGCCGGATAAGGAAGGATACAGCCCGTTCCAGAGGAGCGGACCCTCCTCACCTCCTCCAGGGGGAACCTCCTTCCGGGGAGCTCCTAAAAGCAGCAGCCGGAGACCTTCCCCGCCCGTGCTGGCTCCGGGACCGCCCGGCGCCGCAGGGACCCCCACGGGCCGCCGCTGCCTGACCCACGGCGGAGCGGCACAGAGCGCCCGGCCGCAGCAGGGAGCAACCGGGGACGGGACGGGACGGG
>JBCJKH010054728.1:0-30456 GCA_039877255.1 Loriculus beryllinus | reverse complement strand
GTTGAACTCAGGCCTCTCTGAGGCTCTGACAGTGGTCAAGCTTTCAAACAGTCATTGTTGGGTTGTGGTTTGGGTGCCCTGTCAGTAATTCATTCTTCTGTTTAATCCCAGGGACAGAGGCATGGCCCCCAGGGGTTTGCCTGAAGTATGTTGGAGGAGACCAGTTTGGCCACGTGAACATGGTGATGGTCAGGTCCCTGGAGCCCCAGGAGATTGCAGACGTCAGTGTTCAGATGTGCAGCCCCAGCACAGCAGGAATGTATCAGGGACAGTGGCGGATGTGCACTGCCACGGGACTCTATTACGGAGGTGAGTGATGCCTTTTCCAGCTCTCCTTTGTGACATTCCCACCGCAGATAACATGGACACTCCTGGCCCCTTGCAGGCACTCTCCTGATAACCAAATGGTGAAAGCAGAGGTCTGCCAGCTCTGAGGCTAAATATAGTAAAGAGAATAGAGGAAACATCCAGAGAGTTGCTTTGGTGTCTGGGTCAGTACAGGACTGTTTTCTAACCACTGGAACAAATTGCAGATTACAGCAAGCTCTGAAAACCAGAAGGGACTTCCTCACACAGTTCTCCTGGAGACTCTTTCCCAGTCAGTCCTTGTTGGGATTCTTTCTCAGTTTCCCAGCACTGAACACTAGGCTACATACAGGTATAAAGTGGAGAAAGCCTCATTTGAGAAGTCAAGGTCCAGGTTTCAGTACAGGAATTTGGTGCACCTAGTGTGACCCATTTTTGCTGTGTTTCAAACTACTTTCTGGTATTTTTCCTGGTTTCTCAGCCCAGGCCACCACCATCCTCATTCATGTGGAGTCGTTCAGTCTCTTTGAGCCAGCTCTAGTTTAAACTGAGAACATCTTTGTCTGTTTTTGGCAGTTGGGAGTATCCCAAATTACACAGGTTTGAGTGAGAGATGTTGGCACTTAGAGTCAAAAATAACTCTGCGCTCAGGGTTTTGGCAGAATTGTCAGTAAATGTATGACTGTGGTGTCAAAAGTGGATGGAACTTGTCCCTGAAGAGTGAGCCTGAATTCCTCCATGCAGCTGTTCAGCTGGTGTGTTATTAAATTAAAGCTGAGGTTTTCCCAGCTCCTGACAGTTTGAGATCTTCCTAAACCTCCTCAAGTTGCACATTTTAAAAGACAACGACCTACAAATGCAAATCCCTCGGGTTGCTGAGCATAAAGTCACAGCTGCCCTTCTCTGTGATGTGATCATAGAATCATAGAATAGTTAGGGTTGGAAAGGACCTTAATATCATCCCAAATTCCACCCCCCCTGCCATGGGCAAGGATACCTCACACTAAACCATGTCACCCAAGACTCCATCCAGCCTGGCCTTGAACACTGCCAGGCGTGGAGCATTCACAACTTCCTTGGGCAACCCATTCCAGTGCCTCAGCACCCTCACAGTAAAGAACTTCCTTACATCTGACCTGAATTCCCGTTTCAGTTTGAACATCACCCCTTGTCCCAGCAGTACAGTCCCTAACGAAGAGTCCCTCCCCGTTAATGGCTTTCATGCTGGTTAGAGCCCCAGAGGCTGAGCCGCAGCGCTGCTGAGGACCTGGCAGGCACCCGGACACTTCACCCGCGGGTTCCTGCCGGCGCGGCCCGGGCAGTACCGGGGCTGGCAGCAGGGGGCCCCGCGGTGCTGGCGGTGTTTCGGCCGACGGGCGGCAGGGGGCGCCGCGGGGCCGTTCCCGCAGACCGCCGGGTGCTGCCGCGGGTCGCGTTCCTGGGAGGTGGAATGTCACCGCTGTGATTGGGTTGTAAATGAGAACTGATGAGCCTGGGCCTGGAGCTTCAATGAGTTAGTGCTGCTTGAGAAGCCATGGGGGTAAATCCCAACAGCGAACGTACCTCCTGGTTCCTCCTCGGGCCGCCGGGGGCAGTGTTACTTCAGCCAACAGCAGCCTGCACTTGGCTGCAGAAAACCTGGAAACAACTGGAGAGTGACTTTCATAAGGTCGTGTAGGGATGGGAAATGGGGTAGCAGCTGTGAACTGAGAATTTCCTTAGATTTGGTATCAAGAAGAAATGTTCACTGTGAGGGTGCTGAGGCGATGGCACAGGGTGCCCAGAGAAGCTGTGGCTGCCCCATCCCTGGCAGTGTCCAAGGCCAGGTTGGACACAGGGGCTTGGAGCATCCTGCTCTAGTGGAAGGGGTCCCTGCCCGTGGCAGGGGTTGGAACTGGAAGAGCTTTGAAGCCCTTTCCAGCCCACACCATTCCATGATTCTATGAATTACATGTGACGTGAGGCGCTCTTACCAGACCTGCTGAGATGAGATAACATATTGCTGCTGTTCTTTTTAATTCTCCTCCTCTGTGCAGCAAAACAATACCAGAGCACATTTAATGGAGAGGTGCTAAAAAAGGGGGGGTGGAGGGAGCACAATAATAAAACTGAATTTGGATGCATACCAAGATATGTATTAGTGTAAATAGGCCGTAATATTTGCATGAAGTGTAAATGAAATGATAAGTAAAATAACAATCTTATCTAGGTACAAGAGACAGAAATGTATTAGGTAAGAACTGCAAATATGTTTCTTATTCTGACCAGTAGTTTGTGAACTCACATAATCGTCTACCAAGCCTTGGTATCTTACCCACCATGAGTGTTTTGGAACTGGAGTGGAGATGTTTTACAGTGAATTATCATAAATAGTCATAAGTATCTTCTAAGTCACCCATTTGTTGCTTTATGTTAATAGTCCAGTCTTTCAAAGCTAAACAAAAACAACATTTCCTTTACCATCAGAGTAGAAGATTGGCAGCAATACCTCCTGGCTATCATTTCAGTCTTGCTGCATAGCCTTGGCTAAAGTCACTTCAGGTTTTCATTTTTCAGTGCATCATATTAGTGATCTGAAGCACGGACCTTCAACTTGTCATGTTGCTTTGTTTTTTATATGTTCTTAGCTGGTTCATGTAAGTTCAGTAGGAGTAAAACTTGCTTGGTTTTCTTTAAAGATTGGACACTCCAATAGTGTTTAACCAGTGCTTCCAATGTTACATTAAATGTACTTCAAATGGTGAGGTTTTTCTTGTCTCTGTAAAGGAATTCGTGTTCTGTTTTCTCCTTCTTCCCCTTCATTAACTTCATCTAGTGACAACCGGAGTGTCTTTTCTTTTTCCACAGATGTCATCTGGGTGATCCTCAGCGTGGAAGTTGGAGGACTTCTGGGTGTAACACAGCAGCTGTCATCCTTTGAAACAGAGTTCAACACGCAACCGCATCGCAAGGTAGAAGGAAACTTTAACCCATTCGCCTCTCCACAGAAGAACAGGCAACCAGATGAAAACAACCTAAAAGACCCTGGGGGTTCCGAGCTAGGTACAATCAGCAAAAACACATGGGGGCCTCCTCCTGACCAAATCGAACAAGATCAGAATGGACTGTCACAAAACTCTGTAAATCTCTCCCCCAGCAGTCACTCGAACAACTTGTCGGTAGTGACATACAGTAAGGTAGGTGCCCTGGGAGAACAGGAGAATGGGTAGGTGATGAGACTGATGTATGTAATAGCTCTTCGTTACAAACTGCAAAGCCCTTCCCTTCTGCTTCTGCCAGACCTGCTAAGGAAGGTTTTGAATTTGACTGACTCTGCCAAGTCCTCATGTTATATTAAACTTTTTTTTGCCTCTGATAGACTCTACTAGATCCACCTTTTTGTTTCTGCTTCGAGTCCTTCTTAAAGTTTATATAATCTTGTCTGGGTGCTGTAACTATTAGTGGCTGGAGTCTGCTCCAGTTGCGTGTGCAAATAAGTCAAAATATCTCTCTAGATGTGCTCCTGAGTTTTACATCATTTGGAAAAGACAAAAGATAACCACCCTCCCCAAACCTGAGCTTAACCAGGTAACTTCTTTTAAGATGGTGTGGGGAGACTACAGAGCTCAGCATTTTGAGCCCAGAAGCTACCTGTCAGGAACAGTCAATCAAAAGACTGTTCCTGTCTGTGTCCTTGTCTTGTTATAATTGTAGGTGACTTTTAAATTCTTTCCTTTGAATCTCTCTCAAAAGCTTGCTTGGTGGATGCTATATGAGTCTGAGTGATATTTTGACTGTTTTTATTTGCTTGTGTGTGAAAAATGACTTGCAGGATTATTTACAGTTCAGAATCCACCTGTTGATGCAGCCAGTATGTGTAGGTGTGTACTGTCGTATGTCAAACTAGTTTGATTTTTAAAATCCTTTTAAAATGCTTTACTGTACTTTAAGCAGTCTGTGTAGGACAATAACACTTGGTTGCTGAATCAATTAATAAAGCCCTAATGTTAGTTCACCTACAGCACTTTAGTTCCTAACTGGATGAACTGCCTGTCCTCTACCAGTGGATCATATTTTAGTGACCTACTTTGCACCAGGGCTATGCATTTTTTACTGATGGCATGCGTGGATGAACTGTGTGACAGACTTCCAATCGCCCTTCTTGTGTTTTGCACCCCAAACATAAATTGCTAAAAGCTGTACTGGCTCTTGCTTCAAGGCTCTGCTCAGTGAAAGTGAAATGGATGGCTTAGGAAATGATTTTAAAATAAAGCCTTTACCTGTCAGTTCAAATCCAACTTGAGTTAGCAGGGACTGGGTTGCTTGGTGGATAGTAGTGCTCCCTGAAGGGACAGGCCATCCTCTGACTGCAGAGGCCACCTACATGCTGATACATCTTCTCTGCATATACACTTTCTCTCCATGTACACTTTCTCTCCAGTGTTTCAGGTGGGGAATGCTGCTCTGTGGCTCTGTCCCACATATCCCAGCAAATATTGGTAACAGCTCTGTGTATCAGCCAATGGAAAACAAAAATCAGTTTCTAAGTATAGCTTTGGTGAGATAGTGGACTTACTGAAGCCTTTCAGAGCTGAAATCCTGGGTTTAATATAGATGGGGAAACTCAGTTCCATTTTTGAGGTCAGCTTTAGGCTGGAGATGGCTTTCTTTCCCTTGCCTGTTTTCTGAGTGCAGAGCTTGGTGATTGCTTCATAGTTGATGTGCACTTGCAGGTGGAGAGATGTGGAACTGCTGATACACTTCTGAGACAGTTCCTGTGTAGAATTCTCTGATGTGGGGCTTTGGCAGTAACATGGCCTTAGGTTTTTCCCTAGGTCTCTCCCTGTATTATATATCCTTACCCTTCCTAGTGAGAGGAGAGTGCTGTGGGCACCAGGAGGTAAAGCATCCCAACAGACTCTCCTGGCTGAGCAGTAGATTCTTTGTCTTTTGTAAGAACATAGGTACAAGAAACTGGTAGTTATTGGAGGTGCAGAGGCCATAGCAAAGGTCAGCTGTACTATGGAAAGGAAAAGCCAGAAAGGACAGTGAAGCACTACCAGAGAGGATGTCATAAATTGAAGTAAGCTGCTTTAGCTGGTAACCCAAAGCTCCCGAGCAGTACTCTTGAGATGTGAGCCATTATAAAATAACCTCAGATGCAGAATAGGTGATAAGTGGCTTTTTTCTCCACTTCTCAAACACTCCCCCTCCCCCTTTTTATTTTCAGATGTTTTTTGGGAGGTTTGTGTATTTCTTTTTGTATTTGCAGAATATTCTTAGGTGGATGTGAGGTGGATTATCCGAGGTTAAAAAGTACACATCTTGGTTTTTGCTTGTTTGACAAGGGATAACCTTATGGTCCTTTTTAAAGATGGGGTGGGGTATGTTATTGATACTTGAGGGTTTTTTCTCCAGTGTTTTTGTTTATAACATAATAAAACAAGTTAGCTTTTCCTTTGGAGGCCATTATTAAGGTAGGTCTGAAGATCAGAGTCCTGTTCCAGCCTTGTCCTTCCTGTCCAGGGCAGGAGGCATTCTGCCACAGACTTAATATCCATCTTGGTATGATCCTGCTTCTGTAGTGAACATGTTTGAGTAGGTTTGACACCCTAAATACTTGGTGTCATTTCAGTTGCTCCCTGGCTGGGGTCTCTGGCACTGTCACCTGCTACCTCCTGCAAGCTGGGAAAGAGCATACTTCTTTCTTTCCCAAAGAAGGGATAATGTGCAAGCAGTACCCCTGTAATGTGCAAGCAGTATCCCAGCTGCGGGTACCACTTCAGTGGAAAAGGGCTTATTGGAAGTGATGTAAGAAGTATTAAACCTCCTGGGCAGATGGTGTTCCAGTACCTGTTAGGAAAAGCAGTATTTGACACATCTTCCCCACTTCCTTGAAGACTTTACCTGTTCTCTGCTGCTTGAGAGGGGCAAAGGGAACTACTTTTGAAGCTGTTGTCCTGTGATTGAATATTGATGTGAAAGGCTTTATTTGAAGTTCTTGGAGCAGACAGAGAGTCCTGTGGGTTGGTTCTGTAGTTGCATGGTAGGATTCCTGGATTCTGGTGATCTTCAGCAGGACCTCCAGTGTCTGTCTGCTTTCATGTACCTGGAGCATGGAGTGAGTCCTTAGTTTGAGACACCATTTGGTAAGATACAGTAGTGGGAATGGGTAAGGTCTAGCTAAGGTGTTCAGAAGGGACTATGTCCCATATTTAGAAGTAATATAAGTGCTTAAATATTTCTCAGATCACTGTGGGGGCTTCTCCCTGCCAAGAGATCGTGGAGTACCCCAATCATGCAGTTGCTTGAGATCTTTGAGCTAAAACTGCAGTTTCTGGCATCTGCAGCTGTAAAACATACCAGAAGTTGCCAGACTTTGCCTGTGTCAGTTCTCCCTCTGGTGCAACTGAGCAGGTGTGACTTGTCCTCTCAAATTCCCCATCGGAGTCAGGATCTTAGTGACAGTGGCATGCCATCTGCTGCTGGATTAGACAAGTGTATCAACGTTTCACACGTGGAAGCATTCAGAATGCTTTTATCCAGCAGTGTATAGAGCACATGGCTCATGTGCTCACGTAGGAGAAAAAAAAAAATCTCAACAAAACACAAAACCAACAAAGAATTGAATTCCCTGTAAGCAGATAAGATGAAAACTGTGATCCGGTTGAAACAAACTGGGTGTCATCTTTATTCCTGCTGTAGTGCACACCTTCCCTGGGCCCGCTCCACTTACCTTAAGTCAACTGCTGTAAGGTGGTAGATCAGGTTCTTTGTTCCCAGCATTGCTTAGATCAGGTTCTGTGTTCCCAGCGTTGCTTTGAGCATGTTGTCATCTCTAGTCCCAGTAGAGTTTTTGCATGTTCTTGGAATTAAAGATGTGCTTAAGTGCAGGATAGGATGCTTATCTCAGGGTAGGGTTGAGCTGTATTAGAGTCCAGATATACCCATGCATGGGTATTTTATTCTCCTTTTTGGCAATTGGTTTCTCTCTGTATTCTCAAGAGAGATGAGGCGAATATAGCTTCTATTTACTCGCTCCTGTCTCATAGCAACACTGTTGAGGTCACTGCTGCTCTCTTGTGACAGTCTTTTACATTAAAAGTGCAAGATGCAGTCTTACAGTGCCTGGGGAATTCGAGTTAAATTTCTTAACTAAAGAAAGAAACGTACAGGTTTAAATACCTTAAAAGGTCTGAGGTGGATAGCCATATACTGACATTTGGATTGTACTGTGTCACATATATGTTAAATATATACATATATATATATATATAAAAGTTGCCCATATGAATTGAGGAATTGCTGCTTTCTATGTAATGCAGGAAACTGCACATAGAAGTTCTGATTCTGCAAAGATTTGCCTATAGAGAACAACATGTATAGTCACTGCCATAGCAAAGAGCATTCTGCTGCTTGTCTGGTATTAATCTCTTCATTACTCACACTATTAAAAACCCAGTGAAATACAAGCACATTTGCAGTTCACAAAATTAAAAATCTCAGCACCTTTTTTCCTGCTGTATTTATGCTCTCCATTTCCCTTCATTCCGTGTGGAGCTGAACTCTTATCCATACTTGACAGCTTTCTATATGTAAGTGGAAAAACCATCCCTCTATACTTAGAGCCTTCAACTGGCTTCGCCCCTCTGAGTTTAAAAGTGGCTGCTGCTTCCAGATGCATGCTTCCTCCAAGCCAGAGCACTCCAATTGGTACGTATTTTTAGTACCTCTAAACTTTAGTCAGAATTCTTTTCACTGAGAACTATTTGGGCACTGAACTGTATTTGTGGGTAAGGAAGATGCCCCAGAAGTGTTTGCATCCGTGTAGATCAAAATATCCTTCCATCCTGGTATCTGGGCTTCAAAGTGGGTCGTTACCACATGGTTAAATTAATCTAGAACAAAGTAGAAGAGCATTGGACTCAAATCTGCTGTAGCTACTCCTTGACAGCATAGCATCTGCAGGCTAAACTGATGTTGCATGAGCTGGTTTGCTTATCTGGTGAAAGACTAATGTGTTTGGATGTTGCATGTTAGCTCATCCATGAACACCGGCAGTCCCTGTGCATCTGGGCTGTGGGAAATGTGAGATAATGTGGTTTTAGCTTTACTTTGCTCCGTTGCAGGCCGACAGTTTCCCTGTTACTTTATCTCTGCAGACTAAAAGCACGCCATTGAGTTACAAGAGCTAAGATGTTGCATGGTAACTTAATCATGTACTTGAGCCCTCATGTACTTCATCAGCTCTGCATTTCCACCAGCCCCATCAGTGGCTGCACTGTGAGAAAGTTCTTACCTTCCTGGTGGCCCATGCCATGTGTGCGCAGCGTGCATGGAATAAACACAATGAAAAGTGCTCAAGACTCTGTTCTCCTGTCTGTTCACTTTACACAAGCTGGCTAAGAGAACTCTGTAGTTTGGAGAAGCACTGACTAGGAGCAGCCCAGGAGGTGCCGAGGAAACGGGGACTTGTAGCGTTGTCTGATGCTACTGTCAGTGTGCACTGGGAGACTCCTGTATCGCTTCGCAGCTGTGCATCAGAACCTCCTGTCTCTCTGGAAGTGTACCTTTTCTTGATCTTGACTCGGTCACAAAGGTGAAATAAAGATAGCTGTTTGAAAGCCTGTGTTGTGCTGCTTTATGAAAGATTTAACTTTGTTTTCTTTCTAGCACAGTTGCCTTCACTTAAAGAGCTCAGTATTTACAAAGGCCTTTAACTTTCCAAAATGACTCTGTTCCTTTCTAGATGCAGAAGTCAAATGATCATTTATACCACTAATTTTCATGTAGAGTCTTTCCTTGAAAGAAAATGTGATCCTCTGTTCTCACACGCTTACTTGCATGAACAGCCAGTGTGCTCTCACTAGCAAGTTAGCAATTACTTCTGTGGAAGATACTGGAAGACATGAAAGTAAATTTGCAAAGCTGCAGCTGAGCTTTTCATAAAGACAATGATCTCATTTTGAGACTAGAAGGGAGTTCACCAAAAATAGTGTGAATAAACTATCTCAGAAAAACTGCAA
Source organism: Loriculus beryllinus (assembly GCA_039877255.1). NCBI lineage: Eukaryota > Metazoa > Chordata > Aves > Psittaciformes > Psittacidae > Loriculus > Loriculus beryllinus. The sequence continues at coordinate 21,145 of JBCJKH010054728.1, read as the reverse complement.
TTTATGCAGAATTATCTTTGTATGTTTGTGATGTATAATATTGCCTACAAGAGATAATTATTCTTAAAAATGTCATATAATGGAGTTTGGTATTTGCATTACATCAGTAACTGAAGTTGTCAGATGTCAACATTGCACTGCATGTTGAATAAATTTAATGGGAAACAAGTGCTTTGCAGGCAGCTTGTATCTTCCTGAGAAAGAAGGAGTATTCTCATTTCGCAAAGCAGAGTTCCTTGTTCAGGGTCTGATGTTAAACCAAGTCTAGGCTTGATCTTAAAAGAAAAGAAACAAGTGTTTCTTAATTTTGTACATTCTCATATACATTAATCTCATGGGTAAGTGAAATGCAGTGAAGTGGCAATCCCAAGAGCAAGGATTTGGGGCTCTTTCTTCTTGGTGAAACTAATTGCGTCAGGAAATGCTGACCTTGGTCACAGATTGTGGGACTGTTCTGGAGTTGCTCATGAGAAGCTCACCTAGAGATGTCAGCCTGATAAGTGCAGTGTAGCCAGTAGTGCAGAGCTGTATGTACTTGGTCATCTGACTCTGAAGGTGAGCTAAATTCTGGTTTTAATTAACACAAATAGCATAACTGTAGTGTTTTAAATTGGATGCTACAGAAAACAGTATCTGAAGAGCCAGAGGGTTTCCCTGAAAACAGGGGTAATGGCAGGGTCTCTCTGTATACAGCAAGACTTGTGACCTGTGACTAAGGTGAAGACTGTACTGTGTACTGCTGAATTGTGTCACTGCTTTTATGTCATGGGGCGATGCAGATGGCTTGGCTTAGGTGTGCACAGATTAAATGAGCAAGGTGGTGCCTTGCTCATCAGCTGAAGTACCCGAGAGGTACAGGGAGCAGCTGGAGCAGCGCCTGCCTGTCAGTACCTGCAGACAAAGCCTGGTGTGCAGGGTAACTAAAAGATAAAGCAAATTCTTGCAAGTATGTCTGTACAGGTAATGGGCAACAAGCCCTGGTTTTCTGCTGTTGAGCAGTAAGAACAGTAGCTTACCCTCTTTGAGTGTGACTGCTTAGGATCTTGCTTATAACACTGTTTTCCTTCTGTGTCCTTCAGTGTTTCTCTTCTCCCCTTCCCAGTGTTTCAGTGATGACTGTATTTTTCAGATTGAGTATCTCAGTCTCTCTATTTTGGCAGGAGTTTCTCCTTTCCAAGGTGGATTATTGTATTGGAATCTCTTAGAAGTTGGCTTTGAAAAGTTTGCTTTACAAACCCAGAGCACAGCCTGTTCCTAGGGTAGAAGTTGTTTGATTTTCCAGGTATTTGTGTCTGCAAACAGTTATTTCTAAGTTTCCAGTCTTCTACACTTCCCATGCAGTTTGAGAGGTGCCCTGTTTAGTTGTCTGCCAATTCTCCTGTCTCTGGGTTGAATTTTGAGACCTGCCGATAGGTGCTTCATTTCACCTCTGTCTTGTGTTTTGCCACCTGGTGTATCCTAAAGAGCTAACTTTTTCTCACCTGCAGCAACATTACAGGCTTCTTAGAGCACTTCCTTCCTTCATAACATAGATACACAGCAGAGGTCTTGAACTTGGGGGTTTGAGGGCTTAAAGTAATGAAATTGATGCTTTATGCAAGTCATGTTAAAGACTCATTGCTTCGTGGCTCTGTGGCTCATGCAGTGAGGTTGTTATGGAGCCATAGAAGAATGTGCAGGAATTGCTGTTTCCTTTGAAAGTTGCCACATTAAAGGCAAAATGGTGAAGGCTTGAGGTTAGGCTTCACTTCAAGACAAGTAATGGCTTTGTGCTAATCAGGCTCTCAGTTGTCTTAACTCATCAGCGTGCTGGAAAGAACTGTGTTCCACTGTGTTCAAAATAGCATTTGGATAATGATCTTGTACCTTTGACACTGAAATGTAATGGTACTCATCTCACTTCTGACCTGAGTGTGTGTCTGGACCTTACAGCAGGATTATATGTGTGGTTTGTACCTTCATCATTATGACAAGCTTTATATTCCTGTGACTCAGGAAATCTCTTGCCTCCCTGTTGGTCACTTTTTTTTGCTTCCTGATGAAACCCTGGAGAGCTGATTCAAACAACAGGAATTGCAGAAAGGAGTTCCTGTTCATTTGAGACCTGTTACTAAATCTGTTGTTTAGGTGACTCACTCTAGGATGTAAAAATGGATTCTGTAGTGAGCATTTTGATTTCTTTGGTTAGATGTGGTTGATTTTTCACTCAAGGAAAATGTATATTGTTACCTTGAGAGAGCAAAAGTACAGTTGTGGGGCTTTCCCACCAGTTACAGCCTCTTGCTTCACTGTTTGTTGTAATCTTTAGAAGAGACTTGGGAAACTGCGGTTCTCACAGGTATTGTAGCATCTATAAGGGATTATTTTGCCCTGGTGTAGAAAATACAAGTTACTTTGTGGCCCAGTAACACTGAAAGAGGTAAGTGGATAGGATCTGACATCATGGGAGGTCAGCTTCAAGTGTGTCTTAAGGCTGGACATCAGAGGTTGTGTTGTGGGTAAAGGGTTGCATTTGGTTTGGAAGTACTGGGATGGGATGGTCAGTGTTCTGTTTCTTGCCTATTGAAATTGATTATGTCTCCAACTTTCTTTCAGGGTTTCCACGGTCCTTATCCCTTCGGACAGTCTTAAACCACAAAAACACAAAACGGGTATCGACAAGAGGAGAATTTAACAAAGAACTGACTTGGGGGGAGGGAGGGCAATTCACGTGGCAGACAGACAACGTGGACACCCACCTTCTCCTCCTCCATGTTCTGGATAACGAAGAAAACTTAAGTAACTTAAAACTCAGTAACTTAAGACTAGTTGTTTCCAGAGGAAAATACAAAGTCTAAGTATGCATGTGTGAATGCTGAGTTTCAGGAGTGTTGTTCAGTGCTATGAGAAAGAAAGTATACCAACACCATGGTTTGTTTGGGTTTTTTTAGCAATCGTTCTCACACGTAATTAGGGAGCTTAAACAAATGACTATGGAAAAGCCATCTTAAAATATTTTGCCTACAGAGCGGTTGTAGCTTGAGCAAATGTTTAATTTCTGTTTGTTTCTTGTTCTTTTTTTTTTAAGTAAGGGACAGCGTGCATTGGTATGGGACCGTCGTGTTTGACTTGCTCCTGAATGGAATTTGCTTCGTGGCTTCTGGGGTTCGTGCAGTGATTTCCTTTTGTCAGATGTTCTTTTAATGACAGGTTGGGCCTGTGCCTGGCTCTGTGTTTTTAATATAATCTGCTGGGTTTAGTTACCAAGCTTTTTGTTGCTCTCTTTTTAATTCCTTGTATTTCCTTTTGATTTGGTTGTTGCTGTTAGTTAAATGGTGCTGCGTGTCGTTAGAAACCATGCTGAAGACCAGGTCTTGGGGTCAAAGTCAGAGAGACTCTGGGACTTCCAGGATGACATGGAGAGCCCATTTCCTTCCCCTTGTGCATGAAATACACACAGATACCACTGATATTAATAAGAAACAGATTTATTAAAGATCCAGAGCTGTCCTATGTGGTTAGCATTTTAAAATACCTTTTTGTTAGCTCTTGATGTGCAGTAGCTGGGCCTAGAGCAATCAAGCAAGCGTATCAAGTCTTATGCCAGGAGGGAAGTCTCTCTCTGTAGCTGTAATTCACTTGGTGGTAGTTGCAAAGCTTTACAAAAGTCATCCTTTTAATTTTGAATGTCACATCTCTCTTTTTATAAAGTTTGCGTTCATTTCTGCTGTGATAAAATATTAGCTTAAAGGCTAACGGTTTGTGGCTTTGAATGTATCATCAGCTGGATTCTATTCTGTCGCCTTTTATTCATTTGCCTTTAGCATCCTGGCTTACAGCACCATTGAGGTCCTTACCTTCAAAATGAGATCTCCAGGGCTTGGTATTAGAGAAGGAACGGCTCCTCTGATGGTTGAGGTTGCTCTGCTGATCCTCAGATTTAATTTCCTCCAGTTGTGGATTGGGAATGAGGTCTTACTCAGAAACATGAACACGGCTGCAACAGCTGCCTGCCAAAGGTAACTAATATGCAAAGCTCCCACTGCCTTCCAGATCTTTCCAGTGAAGACTCTTGTTCATCTTGTTGGAGTAGAACATGGGCTTGCTGTGTGGTACATGTCTTTAATGCTGATTGCACTTGGCTAGTTGTGTTTCCTTAGTTGCCTTTGAATGGGGCATTCATTTTCATTGCAGCTAGCAAGGACTCTCTTATTTTTTTGTATGCAGATGGATGTTGTGGAGGACATTCCAGAGGAACCCTGCTTGTATCCAACAGAGGAGGAATTGGGTGATAGATCTGTATTACAGAGGTTCAGTTGTTAAAGGTCACTGTTAACCAAAATCTCCCATCAGTCATGTCCTTGAAGGGAGAAACAAGCACAGTGTGAGAAATCACCTGCATGAGAGAGGCACTGCAGGATTTGGACTGCTGGCCATTGGCACTTGCAGTCTCGGGAGCCCCTGGGTCTGTCTTGGCACCTTGCTAGAGCTGGATGATTGTTAAGATCCAGAGAGATCCTGTGGAAGGTGGTGCTGCACTGCTCAGTGCAGCTGTAGTGTTTGGTTCTTGTCCTCTAACATCATTTTGCCTTTGGTTATCTCAATAGCATTCAGTTTAGGGAATTATTTCCATCACTGTAGCATCGAATGGGTAAATGGATTCTTTGTGTGATCCCTTCCTTTCCAAGCAGGTGGCTTGTGCAACAAGCTCTGAAGGCATCAACAATGACCTGCCCATCACACCTCCTGCAGTGCTGCCACCTCCCTTCTGGAGGTGTCTAAACCACTGGAGACTGTTTGTCCAAGTGACAAGGCAATTCCTTATCTTTACTAGCTCCTTTTATCAGGTGTGTAGTGGAAGCCAGGGGGGTGGTGTGAGGATTAAGTTCTGTTGTAGCTTGTGCTACAGCCTTTGCCTTGTGTCAGCTGGAGCATTTGGGAGACCCTTGAACTCTTGATGCTCCCATGCTGGCTTTCCTCTCCCAGCCATGTATGCTTCTCCTATAGGTCATGGCTGCCACATTCCTGTGCTCCTCCTTAGACTGCGTTTTCCTCTTCTTGAAGAAACCCTTGCATGTACCCCATTGTGCTTTCCCACTCAGAAGGCATCCTCGTTCTGCACAGACTTCAGTTCTCTCCTCTTGAGTGTTTCCTGTCCATGGTGTCTCTACGAGCAGGGTCACTTACTGGAAGGTGTAAAGAAAGGCAGGGCCAGATCCGAGCTGCTGCTGAAATCTGCATCCTTTTGCTGCTCACATCACTGCTTGTCCCTAGGTAACCAAGTGTGAGCAACTCTTGTGTGCAGGGATGATCTCTGCAAGCAGTCACACTGAGCTCTGGCTGCTTTGAGGGTTTAGGTTGTGGCTGTGACAGTGGAAGAACTCATAAATTAGTGGTTGCTCTATCCCTTGGGTTTTAACTTGAGTAAAAACTGAGGCCAAAGGTGGTTTTATCTCTTGTGGTCCTTCGGAGTGGTTCAGGCAGCACTGAAATAGCTCTTGCTGTCAGGTTTCCAGCTTTTAAATAGGTGAGGTTTGAGGTGTATTCAGCAAAGCTCTTTCCGGGTGACTTCAGGGCACGGTGATTGTGTTGGTCTCTATATGGCTGATGCATTCAAGCTGGTGGAGTCTTAACATCAGATACATGAACCAAATGGCCTGGTTTTCCAAAAGGGCTGAATGACAGATGTTTTGGTGAGCCTGAAGCGTGTGCTTGGATAACCCTGATCCATGTGAGTCACACACATAGAGCTCGGGAGTGTTAGGAACGGGAGGGTAATCCTTACTGGGTTGAGAGTGGTGAAGTGGTTGTTGGCCCAGTGAGGCTGGTACCCGCTGCTACAGGAGGATGCAGTGACAGAGGCTGCAGCTGACTCCAGCCTGATTAATACTCATCTGTCTTGAAGCTCTAAGAAGGAGGAAGAGATGCTCCTTAACTGCCTCAGCCCTTCCAAAGGGAAAAGGTAACACAGAACATCTCTGATAGTCTCTAAAATGGATCCCGGTGTCAAGCAGGAGCCGCTTAGGCTGTGGAACCATACTGCTGGAACAACCTTAACAACGGCACCCCAAGCACAGTGTCTCAGCCTAGGCAAACTGGAGCACAGGATCCCTACAGGACCCAGCCCATAGCTGGTGATGCCGTTGTGAGGAGGGGGTGGAGGGAGCTGGAATGTGCTGCCCGCATCTCAGGAGCGTTGGGTTTGAGCTCTCCAGGGTTTGGAGGGCGAAGCTGGGTGGTCAGAGAGGTGCACGCTGTCCCGTGTCTCCGTTTCTGTTGTGTGTTTTGGTTTCTTTTGGTGTGTGAGTGCGTGGGGGTTCTGCAGCCTGTCTGTTCTCTCCGGGCAGAGTGCATGTGTAGAACAGGATGGTGTGTTGCCTCATTGAGTCTGGGAGAAGTCCTATGATAGCACACTGGGGGGGGGAAATAAAGGAAGCTTTTTCCTTGATGTATAAATGAATATTTGTATGATTAAATTAACACAGAAAAAAAATGTTCTGTAGCTGTTGAGAGTTTTATTGAAGCTGCAAAAGCATCCGAGTCTGTCAGGGTGTAGTTAAATGTACCCAGCTGCTTCCTATCTCCAGGGTGCTCCCAGGCACTAAAGCCCAGTGTCATTAAACCCAGTTCTAGCCTTGTCCTTACCCCAAATCACTTTAACATCAAACCACATTTGGTGTGTATTGAATTTACCAACCAACCTTTGTGCTCCAGACAAGGATGAGCAGGAAACCCATCTGGGTTATTTTGTGAGGGGTGATGAGGAGCAGAGCCTGTGAGGAAGGGAGCGGGATCACCACAGCGTCTGTTTCGGAAGGAGGATCCCCACCGGAGCCGCACCAGGATCTCGGTGCCGGTACAGACCATTGCGGTGTGCAGCCGCCTGCTCACTGCTGTTGGCACTGGATGTCCCTTGCTATAAGGTCAAGTCACTTCACAGCAGAGCCGTGCCTCCTGCCTGCGTGAGCCCTCGGTCAGTGGTGAGGGGATGTGCCAGAGCTGCAGCCGGGATGGAGGTGAGCAGCGGCTCAGCACCGTGCTGGGAAGGGCCTGAGCATGGATGGATGTGAGGAGGAGGAGGAATCTGGCTTCAGTGGTCATATGGGAGTCACCATCACAAAGTGAAGCTGTAGCCACAGCCGCATCCTTCAGTGCCCCTTGTGTGGCTTATTTACATGCCAGGGCTTTACTGGGAGCCTTGGTGGCTATGTGGTAAGTCTTCACATAAATGGCAATGGATCAGACCTGCTGTTCCGTGGGCATCATGGTGAGGCAGGAAAGGAACCCTGCATGATGGGGATTTGGGTTTTTCTCTTGCTGTTGCTGAGGGAGCAGTGTTCCTGTGTACCAGGCCGGGGATGTGTGCAAGTCTCTGGTCAGCACTTGCCTGGTCATTGCATGCTGCTCCTCTTTCCCAAGTGACACCTGACCACTCGAGGCACCCAGCCCAAGCATTTGCTTATATAAACTATATTGTGGAGCAGCTTAGCTGAAGCCTTTCTCTTTGCTTACATGTGATTTTGTTACTAATCCTCGTAAGGAGCCTCAATGTGTGCACATGGGGTTTGCTTTTTATCATTTGAATAAATGCCTGGAGCTTTCAGCTGCTGTTTCAGCTTCACTGAAATTCTTAATGGGAACAGACATCCTGCTACCTGTGCCTACGGGTATTTATTTTGTGCCTTGAAAAGAACGCAACCCTTGAGCTCTCGGTGCTCATGGGTGCCCTTACAACCAATCTGGGTGGGTTGGGGTTGCCTCTCCTTCTCTCTGCCCATCTTGTCATTTCCTAGTTATTTGCTGAACGGATATGTTTGTCTTTAGGGTTGCAACCTGGTGATGCCAGTACAGGGCAATACAGGACAGTGTAGGGCAATAACATCGCACCTTCTTGCACTGTGAGCAGCCAGGTAACCTCAGGGATGGCTGTAACGGAGGTCATCCCAGCCCTGTGATCCCTGCACGGAGGCTGGTGCAGGGTGGCAGGGCAGTCAAAGGGCTCCTGCAGTGACCTGTGAACTACCTGGGTTTGTTTCTTCTGCCTATTGATTATTTTAGGGGGTCCAGGTTGTTGTTTATTGGAAGTTATAAAATCACCCCGGCTTTAAGCAGGTTTTGCTTGGCTCCCGAAGTGATGCTGTGGGAGGCAGGAGGGTGCTATCTACCGTGTGTCATGAACTACAGTGAGGATGGCATGCTCAGCATGCTGGGTAGTGCCCAGGACCGAGCAGCATTGTCCCCTGCTCCTGTGCTCCTCTGCAGTGCCTCGGGGTGCAGGGTGCTCCAGAGCCTCCACAGCATCCTGGTACCTGCAGGCTCGAGGGCAGCAGCTCTGACTGCAGCAGAGCAGGGAAGGGGCTGTGATTTCTTTATCCCCTCCCCACCAGCCACATGCACTAAATCCTGCGGTGCACAGGAGGTGCTGAGGTGGGGTCTGTGCTCACTTCATCTCTTCCCTTTGCTCTTGCTTCTCTGTAAGCTTTTTGGGGATGCACAGTGAAATATTAACTGGTCCAGAGGGAAAACCAGGCCATGGTGGTGAAGGGGATGGTGTGAGGGCGTCCCTGGGGAAGTGGTACGGGATCTGCCTGTGCCTGCACAGGGTCAGGAATAACTTGTGGTGTAGGCTTTCTCCGGGCTCTTTCTCTAAGCTGTGATCCGCTGTTCACCTGCTGTACCTGTGTGCTGGAAAATACCTGGTTAAACAGCAATTACTTAAGGAAATCTAATCTCAAATGCTTCCTACACCATTCATAAAACAGCCGAGTAGTAAAAGCACGCGGCAGAGACCAAGCCAGGAAGCAGATGGCACACGCAGGTAAGGACCAGCCTTGTTTGTCCCATTGAATGCTGTGGGCAGAAGTGGTACCTCCCCAACAACTTAAAGGGCATAAGGGGGTGGGAGGAAGGATGTTTTACACCTATTTACAAACTGAGTAACCAGTGCAGTGTCCTGTGAGGCTGCTTGGTTGTGTTGGTGACACTGTGGAATCATGGCTTCATCTTCTGCCACGGTGCTGGTGTTGGGACAAGGTGATGCTGGGACCTGGGGTTGCTCTGAGCAGGGTATCCTCCAGAGGAAGAGCTCATTGCTTGGCTTATTATGGTTCACAAGCTTCCTGGAGGCAGCATCCCTGGCTCCTGCCAGTCAGGGCTCTGTGTTTGAACACCATCTGCATAAACCAGTTGTAGACCCAGCTTTCCAGAGGCTCCCATGGGCTGCCCGAGCTGTTCTCCCAGCTGAGGTGTATTCCTATTCAAGCTAAGGATGTTTGAACAAGACTGAGATTGCACGTACTTACCTTCACCAAGTGATGTGTTTTCTTGCAGCAGTCAAGTGCCAGCTCTTCATCTCTGGGGCTACCTGGTGCTGCACTGGCTGTTCATGGGAATTCATTCAGGATCTCCACAAACAAGGATAAACATCTTCACAGGAGCTTTCCCACCTGCTGCAGGGCTCAGCCCTGTGCTGCTTTGCTTGCCTGGCTCCAAGTGCTGCTTCAGGTGTGTGTGCTGTCCTGGGAGAGCAGGACTGAGCTGGGTGATGCTGCTGCTCCTCCTAAGGCACTGGGGAGCTCCAGAGCCACTGATCTCTTGCAGGTGAAGGTGCCTGGCCAGGAGGTCGCATTGCTTCGCTCCCAGGTACGTTCCCACCGAGGTCAGTGCTTGCTGTGATTTATAAGTGGAGAGGCTCAGACTGGAGGTCCCAGGTCGCCCCCAGCCAGCCCCTGGGACTGCCCCACAGGACCCATCTAATGCCAGAAAGGGCTGGTGAAGGTGCCTTGTCTTTGCTCCACACGGCTGTGGCTCATCCCTGCTGCCCCGGCTGAGCTTCCTCACCAGGGATGATTGCCCTGAGGAGGGTGGATGGGTGGATGCATGGATGCGCTGTGGATGCAAGGGGATAAAAGCAGGTGGATGCATGGATGCGCTGTGTGTCCTGAGCAGGCTGCCTGTGCTGGGTTGCAGCAGCTTCCCGGCTGTGGCTGGGCGGGTGTCCCCGTGTCCCGCTGCTTGGGAATGTTCTTTATAACCAGGTTTTCCTGAAGCAGGAGCCAGCAGAGGGAGCTGAGGCTGCTCCTCCATTGCAAATCCCCCCGGAGCTGGGATGCCCCGAGGGCAGAGCGGTCCCGCCAGTGGGGCTGAGGAAGGTGTCTGAACAGCAGCAGGTCCACGTTGTGCTCCAGTTGGGAGGGTGCTGTGCTGCTGGGGGCAATACAAGCTGGAGCCAAACGTTGCTTGAATCCAGCTGAGAAAGGGTGAGAGGTTCCCCTCTGTCAGGACCCTGTGGCTGTTGGGGAGCAGTGGGTGCAGGAGCTCTGCTGGCCAGGACCATGCCTTGCCTGTCCACCAGGATAAAGCAACCCTGTGGTCCCTCCTACACATGGTGTAGGGCCATGGGGGACCTTGCTCTTCTCTTGCTGCCTGCCCCAGGGCGATGCAGGGCTCTGGAGCAAGGAGGGGACAACCTCTCGTGTCTGGGATAAGCCAGATCTCTCTGAGGAAAGCCATCCCATAGGAGGGGGATTCAGTGTTTCCTGGGGTCCTCGTGCTGCTTGCGGGGAACAGCCTGAGGCAGGCAGGGTTTGCCAAGCAGAGGGAACCACAGCGAGATCCTGGCGTTCCCAGTTATCTAATCTGCCCCTGCCTTCCCTCCTCCTTGTTTGCCGTGGCTGGGTTTCCTCAATCAGCTCTGACAGCTGCAGGCTGGGCCTGACGTCAACTGATGGAACCCAAACCCCCAGGGTGGTGTGGGGCAGGCACTGGGGCGCAGACCCCTTACCCCAAGCCGAGCCTCCCAAGTAGGTGACAGCAGGAGAGGCCTGCGGACCCACGCGAGACCAACAGCAGCAATGGTCTCTGTCCCCAGAGACCCATAGGATTCCCCTTGTCCATGCTCCTGGGACACTTGAGCCCATCCTGCTCTCGTCCCCGTTGGTGCCGTTGGTACTCAAGAGCAGCGCTTGGCTGGACCCTGCACAGAGGCGTGTTGGGCAGTTGTGTACATAGCTTCACACGTCCTGGGGCAGCAAATCCGAGCTGGGGGAGAGGGCTTGGCCAGCACCAGGATCAATCCTGTTCCCTCTGGTCCCCAGCAAAGGCCTCTGGTGCCTTTCCGTGGTGGGAAACCTGCAGAACATCATTTTCCTCCCCAACCCTCCTGCTGGCATCACCGCTCCCCTGAGCTTGGCAGCACTTGGCAGCAGCCCCAGAGCATCTGTATGTGCTGCCGTGGCCCGTGGTGGGATGGGGAGAGGAGGAGAGCTCGCCAAAACACAGCTATGGAGCATCCTGGTTTGTCCATCTCAGAAAGGAGGGGGTAAGCGAGAGCTCGACGCTCCACACATCCCTCCCCATGCATGGGACCCCCCTCCTGGGACAAGCCTGGCTGCTCCGCCTTGCCCGCAGGCAGCAGAGGGGAAAAGCTGGGAGGAAGCGGGTGCTGGTGCCTGAGAATCAGGTTTGTCAGAATTTTAAAGGGATCTAAATAAATAGTGATAAGGAAAGGATTATTTAAAGAGCAAACAAAGGGAAACTGCTTAAATGTACTCGCTGTTATTTCCTGCGGGTGAAGGGTGCAGCGCCGATGCCATCGGGCGCTGGGAGCAGGTCCCTGCAGAGGAGGGGACCCCAGGCAACATGGAAATGAGCCTCGCCATGCCCCAGGTGTGCTTCATCCCACCACAAAAAGGGCTTCATGGGCCATCTCAAACGCCTGCCCCCAGGTGAGCCCTTTCGTGCAGTCACTTCAGAGCAAGGATGTGCTGCTCGCACCTCCTGCATGGTCCTGCTCAGGTTTAAGCATGGGCATTGATGTGTGCCTGCCCTGGAGCCATCCCTGCTCTGATGGAGAGCATTCCCCTGCCCTGCTGCAGGCTGGGGGATCCCCATTGCCCTCGTGTCCTGACCACACCAGCACTACCAGCCCTGGAGATGCCATCCCCTGCTCCGGGCTGTGGCTGTCACCACCGGGGCTTTGTTTCAAAGGGCAGCTCCTTCCCATCCTCCCTCCTCCCCCCATGGCTTTTTCATCAGCGTTTCGCTGGGGATTAGGCAGGTATTGACAGAACAAACATTTTGCTGCCCTCAAAATCCACCACTGGGGACAGAAGCGATGTCCTCGCTCTGCCGCTGCCCAGAGCCAGCGCGGGGATGGCGAGAGCCAGGCCTTGGGGCTGGGGCAGCCCTTCAAGGAGAAAACAGGCCCAGGGCTGTCCAGAGCACCCAGTCTGGTCACAGTTCCATTGCCCTCAAACCAGGCTCTGGGAACCAAGGCGTTGAGGAGGTAACGGGGCTGAGGACTCAAGGCCAGGTTGGACACAGGGGCTTGGAGCAAGCTGCTCCAGTGGAAGGGGTCCCTGCCCATGTTAGGGGGTGGAGCTGGAGGAGCTTTAAGGTCCCTTCCAACCTAACCCATCCTGTGATTCCATGCCCACAAACTGCCCCCAGAACAAGGGTACCTGACCCGAGCATTGCTCTCTCTGCAGCAGCTCCAAGCCCTCTGCCACATCAACTTTCTCAGCCTGTCTTCATACAGGAGATGTTCCAGCCCCTGCTCATCCTCGTGGCCTCCTCTGGACTTGTTCCAACAGTTCCATGTCCTTTTGATGCTGAGGACACCAGAGCTGCACACAATGCTCCAGGTGAGGTCTCACGAGAGCAGAGCGGAGGGGCAGGATCCAATGCATTGCATTGGACTGAAGGAGAAACCACAGCCAAGAGCCTACCCTGCTCCCTGGGGCATTGCGTGCTGCCCTCCTTGCCTTTGCGCCCATTGGAGCTGCTCGTGCTGTGCGCTCCCACCCTGCGCCGGCGGCTCCCACGCTCCCCAGTGGCCGCTCTATGGGGCCGTTATGCCCGAGGATCATTTTGCCCGTGGGGAGAAACCCCAGCAGCAGAAGAATGGGGAATTTGCATTTCTCGATGGCAACCGGTGTGGGAAACGAAGCCGGGCCCCGCGAGCGGGGCTGTGTGAAAAGACAACATCGCGTCTGCTGGCCGCGGGCCCGGCCGTCTCACCTGGCTGCCTCTGTGTGCCTGGGAACCGCCACCGCAGGAGACCCCGAGCCCCGCGCAGGGCTCCATGCTGGCCCCATTGCCCAGCTGTGCCGGGGCGTGGGTGAGTGATGAGGGCGCCTGGCCTGGAGGGGGTTCTGTCGTCCGAGGTGGGGTTTGGACCAGGAGCATCCCCACGTGTGGGTTTCCCCTCCTCTGCACCCCAAATCACTGGTGACCAGGGAGGGGTGATTTTTCCTCCCGCTGCCAGGGTTCACCGTGCCACTGAGCTGGCGCACCCATACCACCCCGAGCCATCTCCCCCTTGGCACCGCTGGGCGATCAGCGGCCCTTTCTAGGCTTTTAATCCCAAGAGACAAAAGCAGGAGTTTAATGAGATTGGAGGAAGAAAAGAGCAGGGCTTTGAGCAGGGAACAGCAAACACTCCGGTGGATCCCATTGCTCCCAGCCCGGCCAGGTGCCCTGTGCCTTCCCCACCTGCGTCACCCAGGGTTTGCGCTGGCAGCGTTTGGGATGAAGCATGGGAGAACCGGTGCTGTGGGCATGGAAAGGTCTGGGGGCAGGAAGGGCAGTGTGTTTTGGTGGTCCAGGATGCTGCTGGCGTCGGCCTCATGTATTCGTCACCCAGCGGCTGGTCCTTCCTTGCCCGTCCTGCCCCATGGCTGGGCTGAAGGAGTGAGGATGCGGCAACCCAGAGCCAAACCTCAGAGCCTCCCGCTGCTGCAGGGTGTGAGGAGCCTTTGTGCTGACACCTCCATGTTCAGCTGAGGGATGGCTCTGGGACCTCCAGCACCACCAGCACAGAGCAGACACCAGCCCCTGTGTTCCAGGATGGAGACGGGTCCTCCAACACCACCCACAAGCACTCTCAAGGGCTGCCCTGTCATGTAGGTGACACCGTTTGGGTCGTGGGACCATTCACTCTCCTTTAGTCTGGTTGGTTGGTTGGTTGGGTTTTCTTGCTCAGGTCTCCCTGCCACGGCTGGGAACACCGGGAATGCCAGGAGCACCTCGTGCAGCATCAGAGCCCTGCTCTTTATCAGGGTGGGCCCTGCAGGCGGGTGCCAGCAGCAATAATCGTGGCTGTTTGCGTCAAGCATACAAGCATCCCCTGTAAACGGGGTTTATGGCAGCATCTGGAAGATGGTGAAGCCAAGCGAAGGTGGCCAGAGGAGGTAATAAAGAGGAGTGGCCCTGCTTGGCCCTGGGGCTGCTCAGGAAAAGGGTGTATTTGGGGTGAGGAGGAGTTTAATGCGATTCAGTTGTCTTTGCTTTGGAGCAGTCTTAGTGATGCAAGAGCTCCAAGCATGATCCTGGTGGATCTGCACAAACAAAAAGGGGGCTGGCTTCTCTGTGCATGCCTCTGAGCTCCTTCCCTTGCACTCTCTGGTCCTTTGGTTACCTTCAGGGCTGCAGGGACCTCTTCCCCTCCAGGTTCCCTCCAAAGGTAGAGGAGGCCTTGGCCGATCCCCACTGGAAATACCCAGTCCCGGGATGCTCAAGTAACAGCTCACTCCCTTTCCCCATGGTGGTGCCTGCTCACACCCCTTATGGAGGGATTTGGGGGGACACAAGGGGAGCACAAGTAGCTCATGTGGATGCCAGTGTTGTGCTTCCTGCTGTTTGCTCCAGTTTGGTGTCACTGCAGGCACGCCAGCTGGGGGACTGTGACCGAAGGATGCTGCTCTGCACGGACACCTCTCACCAGAGCATCTCCAAAACTCATCTGCAAAGCCCAGCCTTCCCAGTGCTTCCTGGAGAGCAGGAGCCATGGACTGACCGGTGAGCTGGGCAGCAGTGAGGGGACACCTCGGAGGGTGGGCTCTGCGCAAAGCTCGTGGGAGTTGGAATAGGAAATGTGGCTGGTTCCCACCTCCTGCCCTTTATGGGGAAAGAGGAGCCTGCGGGCAGTGGGTGAGAGGTATCTGAGACCCGCTGGCTCCCAGGCCTCTGCCTGCTCCAAGCTCTGCCCCTCTATATGTGCATTAGCTTGAAGCAGCACGAGGGTGATGAACCCTCTCGGTGCGAGCTGGGAGGAAGTGAATTGCTGTCAGCAAACAGTGAGTGAAGAGCAATTAAGATCAGGGGTGGCAGGAGGGGAGTGAGCAGCCACCTCTTCCCACTGGGACCTTCCTTCTGCATGGTGGATCTCAGGCTTTTCTTCACCCTTAGCAGGGATTCTCTGCATCCTGGTGCTTTCCCAGTAATGGGAAACTGGTCATTTGTAGGCTGGTTTCTGCCTTGGTCTCAGCCCAGTGCAGGGAGCATCCCCAGAGTCCTTGCAGGTATGAGGGCAGGGGAGATGGCATTGGAGAGGTGGAAACCTAAAGGATGCTCAGTCCAGTGGCAGTCTGGGAGCATCCATCCTCATCACACTGCTGAGTGCTGCAGATCTGGTTCCCATGTGTTCACAGCTGCAGAGCAGCGCTGAGCTGGGGGATGCGTTAAAGGCATTCAAACCATTTCCGCTCTCATTGGGCTGCAGGACAGCCTGGGAGCAGGATCCATCTTCTCTGTGAGCATCACCCAGAAGCGGGATGCAGGACGAGGCCTCTCAGAGGGACCCAAGCTTATGGCTTTACTTTGCGTGGAGACCACCGCTGTCCTCAAGTGCTGTGTGGGAGCCAAAGCAGAGGAAACGCTGCAGCTGCAGGGGACCAGGAAACACCACTCAGGTCGGACACAAATGGGGCTCAAATCGTCTCTGTGGTTTTTGCAGTGACATCAAGTGCCTTCAATAGTTTTATTATCTATTACATGGCTGCTGATCTATTATTCTTGTGATAGAGCCAGAGATTAGCTGCAGGCAAGCGGGCAGAGAGATTCTTCCAGGCTGATTCACGAGTCCTTTCTCCATCCCTTCCCTTGGGCTGCGTTCCCAAGTGTTGAGGTTTCAGCCACGGCAAAAGGCACCGGAATTGGGTTGTCAGGGAGGACAAGGGAAAAGTGTTGAAAGCTGCACACACGGGGCAGAAAATCCAGACTTTATTTCCCCTCTTTTGTTGGTTCTCAGGTGTCGCAACCTGTCTTTGCCTGGTTTGCATAGGCAAGCATGTGCCGAGGCACCGATTGCGAAAGGCGGTGGTGAGAGCATCGCATGGCCGGTGACGCCAGGCGGCTGCAGTCACCAAACCTGCTCTGGGGAGGAAAGCAGAGATCTCACTTTTGAGGCCTGAGCACAGCAAAGCAAATGTTGTTTTCCTTTAATCTCTTTTCCTTATCGGAATCTCCGGTGCTACTGATAAGAGGAGCAGGGAAAGCTTTTCCAGACCCAGACGTGAGTTTGGCTTCCCGACGGACCAGGATGACCGGGGTCCAGGATGCTCCAAAGCAGGGACCCAGCACCAGGTACTTTCAGCGCATCTTCTCTGCTCAGTGACCTCCTGCTTGCACCCAGTGTCCCTGATTGCACTCACTCCTCCATTGCTGGCTCCTTTGGGTGACTGTTTTGGTGTTTGCTCTGGTAACGAGGAGTAATGAAACCTAATACACAAGGGAGAGCTGGAGGTGATGTCACAGCAGGAGGTGCAAATCCAGCTCACACAACCCATGCAAACTGTAACCAGCTCAGCAAACTGCTGCTGTAGGAAGGTACAGGATGGCCGCAGTGATTTCCTACCATGGCTTGTGTGTAGTTTATACACGGTTTCATTCTGTACCTTCAGTTTCCACAGCCAAGATGCCTGCATTTCTATGCTATGATGAAGGTACCCACACTTGGAGGGCTGCAGTCTCATCTCTGGAGCTGTGTTGTGATGCTTCCGCCCCCAGTTCCTGCATGGGAAATGCTGAGCTGGGACATGGAAGCAGGTCTGGGCATGGTGCCCGCTGTCCCCAGCTTCCTGTGGTGGCTCTGGCCAGGACCTGGCTGCTCTCAGGAGCTTTGCGACGGTTGCAGGACCAGGCAGAGCTGCATCGTGCTCATGGTACAGGGTCTGAAGCAGAGGTGATGCCTCAAGGGGTGCAGGGGGACTGCGCTGTGGCTGCTGTGAGGAGCAGCACAGAGGGCAGTGAGCGCCTGGGCTATGGCACATCCCCATCTCCTGTGCCTGCCCCATGGCAGAGCCTGGGGATCCCTTCCCAACGCTGCTGCCCCTCTGTGTCCTCCCAACCCACATCACCCCCCACCGCTGCCACGTGTCCTGGGCCTGGCCATGTTTACCAAAACAGGGCAGAAAAGCTCCCCCGGGGTGCAGGAGCCCAAATCCGGGGGCAGCTTTTTCCCCACCGATAAGATAACATTGAGGCAATTCAGAAGGGGCAGAAAGCGATAGCGCGGTGAAGCCAACGCACGGGGCAGCCGTGACACCGGGGTCGCCTCCTGACGGGGCTGTTCCCATCCCGGCACACGGTGCTGATGGGCTGCGTGGTGCTGATGGGCTGCGTGGTGCTGAGCCCGGCTGTGACGGCTGCAGGGGCACGGTGACGTGGGTCTGACCCCGGTTGCACCACGGGTGTTTGTGGCCGGGGTTTTTCTGATGTTGGGTTTTAGGGCATGGGAGGGATTGGCTTCAGCAGCGCTACGTGCGCGGGAGACCCGGCTGAGCTGCTCTGCGCTCTTCATGGGTTAAAGAGAGACAATAAATACCAGCTCGGTGTCTGTCTCGGTCAAAACAGCTTTTTCCTGCTTATTCCAGTGGAGACAACCCAAGCCTGGAGCGCTGCACCTTCTGGCCATGCCCCTGGTACCTTGTGCTACTCCCAGGCAGCAGCAACATAGACCTTTTGGATACCCTCGGGATATCCCTGCTGTGAGGGGTGGTTGGGTTGGTGTGAGGGGCTCCTGCTTTTCCTGACATCTCAGAGCATCCTCACTCACAGTCTCTACCTTGCAGTTGCACAGGGGATGCTCCTGGCCCTGAACTAGTCCAGCCTGTGCTGGGGGAGCAGTGCCATGCGGCAGGGTCCAGACAGGGGCTCTAATGCATCCAATAGGTCTCTGTGCTGCAGGGTCTGGCTGCAGGAGGAGCTTTTGGTCTCACTCCCTGATGTGTCCTCATCTCTTGGGTGGGTGGCTGGGTGAGAAGAGGTTAATGATGCTCAGATTTGCCCCACTCCCCTCCTTGGGCCCATTTGGGTCTGAGCCCAGTGCCTTGATGCACCCATTAAGGGTTAACCCTGGCTTAGGCTATTCAAATACCAGCACCCAGCTTGTTTGTTCAGGTAAATAAGGAAGGAATTGGATATAATGGGCAAAGGAGGCATTTGCTGAGCTGAGCACCTTGCGTTCGCTGCCGGCTTCCCCTCGCATGCTTTGGCTGGCTTCACCCTCCCACCACCCTTGGAGCTGCTCAGGGTGCCCTGTCCTCATCCCGGTGCCCTGTCCCCATCCTGCAGTGGAGCTACAGGGACGGCGCTGAGCAAGGCCGGGTGCTGCTGGCCGCCCTCCCTGCCGGTGCTGGGGCACCCTGCCTTGGGCCATGCGTGCGGAGCACCACGGGGATGGCTCTTCCCACCCTGCGCTGGGACCTCTGCGGTTTCTGAGCCTCAAGGTAAGCCCTGCACTGTACTGAGACCTTCCCCCCTTCCCGGGGGTCCTACAGCCCTTTAGGCACCAAGTCTGTGTGGATGTGGTGCTATCCCATGTGAGCATCCCCACCTGCAGCTCCCTGCACCTTCAGGAGCCGTTAGGTCTGAACAGGGACAGGGTGTCCCCCAGCGCGAGGTTCTTGGTGCTTCCAGGCATGGCATCACCCGGAATGAAATGGGATTTGCCAATTGGAACCCCCTTCTGCTCAGGCAGCAATGGTGCAACAAAGCCAGAGCCCCTGTGGCCAGCTCATCCAGTACCCACAGGGACACTGAGCATCCCGCAAGCCCCTCTGCCTGGCAGGGAGCAGGGGACGATGTGCTTTGGGGCACTGTGCTCTGTACAGAGCATCGCAGGTTCTGGGCAGCTCAGGGGTTGTCTCTGCTTTGAATCCCTTTACAAGACCTGCACGGTCTCAGCACTGCTTCTGTGCTGGGTGGTTTTTTCTCAGTGCTAAAGGCACATTGGCTCTAGGTTTGATTTTTGTGGTTCTGCTCGGTTAGTGAAACACAAACGCTGCTCAGGTGCCAAATCCCCCACAATATGGGCTTTCTCATGGGCAGGAGCTTGGCGGGGAGGAAGGTGCTGCTATAAATAGGAGCTTTCTGGCCCTGCATGGGACACCAAGCTCTGCTGCTCACCTTGGGGACACAGAGCACCAGGGCTCTGCTCAAGCCTGGCCCGTTCCTCCCCTTGCTCCTGCTTTCCTCCCTGCACTGATGGTGAGGGCAGCCTGACCCAGCGTGAGGGGACCTGTGGGGACGCTTGGTCCCCACACCAGCATCCATGCAGGTAACGGCAGGAGGAGCTGGGGGGACATCGGGGGTGTTGGAGATGGCTGGGTGAGGAGATGGGGATGCAGGGTCCATGGGATGGGCTGCATCCCCCCTGTGATACCTCCAGTGTGAGCCCTGGGCTCGCCCTAGTGCCAGTCCTGTCATTGCCAGTGACAGATCCAAGCTCCTGCCCTGGCTGAGGGCAGATTTTGGCCTCCTTCTACCCAGAGGTAAAGGGGGCTGCGTGGTTTGGACCTGAGCAAGCACCGTGAGGCTGGTGGGTGGATGGGATGTGCTAACAGCACCCAAATTGTCAGCAGCTTCTCAGCACCCAGGTGCCTGATGCAGCCTTGGCTCATGCAGGGACTCCAGGTCCCTTCACCTGCTTTATGTGGGCCTCATGACACGGCTCGTGTCTTGTCCTGGGCAACAGTTGTCTGCCAGAGGCAATGGGCTCCTTCGTCTCTTTGTGCCCTTTGGTGCTTGCATCGCTGTCCTTGGGGCCCAGGATGAGAGCTGAGCCCAGGGAGGTGGCTGGGGCAAGAGGTGCTGAGTCAGACCAGAGAGCAGGGGCAAAGCACCCAGATCGCAGCCCCTCTTTGGGCAAAGAGAGGATTCCTGTGTCCATTGGGTCCCTGTCTGCTCCTGCCTTACTGTGCTGAGGGATGTGGGGCAGGCGGAGCTGAAGGGATGGGTTAAAGGCAAACCCCACTGTCCATGGCGCTGCTTCAAGCAGCCCGGGGCAGCTCTGCATCCCTCATGGACCCAGTTCCTCTCCAGACAGCAAAGCTCACCCCTGTCTCCATCCTTGGTGTGGGAGCTGGAGGTGATCCCAGAGCCCGGTCCTGTCCCACCGCCCAGCAGCTGTTTGGGAAGGGCTTTGGAAGCACCTGGAGACTTGGGAGACATCCTGAGTGCCGGGGGCCAACCCTGCCCGAGCTCGGCAGTGGCACAACCTGTTTAACTGCGGATTTAATTCTCATTAACAGGGTCATTGTTTGAGGGTGGCGGTTGGGCCCATTTCTTATTTATTTAATTCCTCTTGCTCCCAAGGGCTAATCCCAGCTCTGCTCCGTCACCGGTGCCGGGTCACTGCCCCTAGCAATGGGTTGTGTTTGCCAGGAGAGCTGGGGATGACACAGGAGATCATTGTCCTCATCCTCAGACCCAGCATCCGCTGCTCCCCCCAGCATTCCCTGGAATAGGGCTGAGTCCCTGCAGCTCTGTGGAGCTGAGCCACGACCTGAACCCCTGGGGAGAGCAGGAGCCCTGTCCCAGCCTCAGGCTTTTGGCTTGAAAGGAACGTGTTGGAGCTGTTTGGGCTGAGTTCTTGCGGTGCCTTTCGGTGCTCAGGAACGGCAGGATCCTCCCAGCTGTGCCCTTAGCGGCAGAACTTTGCTGTGGGATGGAGGAACCTCTTGGGTACTCAACGGCTCTCTCCTCGCTTGGGATCTGCTCCTCCGCCCCTCTGAGCCAGATCCTGCCCATGGCAGCGTGCAGGCGTTGCAAGAACCAATTCTGTTACCGCTCCCCCTCTTGCCCGGAGCAGCAGGATGAGCGCAGGGCTGCGCTGCTCCGGCTTTGCTGCAGGACAGCTCTGCCGCAGGGCCCGTGCTCACCGCCGGCAGCACGCGAGAGCCTGGGAGCGCTGGCCGCGGCTGCTGCGATGCCCGAAGAGCCTCGTTCAGCTCGGGCAGGGTTTCTGGGGGCCCCCGTGGGTCCGTGCTCCCCGTGAGCATCTCCCGGCCCCCGGGGCCGCCCCTCCGGCCTCACCCAGCTCCTCCCGGCCGGTGCCGTCCATCTCGCCGCCACCTCTTACGTTCGCCCTTCCGCCGAGGTGGAG
>JBCJKH010054727.1:1443-68499 GCA_039877255.1 Loriculus beryllinus | reverse complement strand
TGGAAAATAACCTAAAATCAGGTTAATCATCCCTCTGATTTTCATTTTCTATCCATCTTCCAGATAGATCTCCTTTTTCTTTTTTGGTGCTTCATTTTAGATCAGTCCGGCAAGGCTTGCTTAGGGCACATGCCTCCCCACAGAGCCAGTTCTCCCGGAGATCAGCTGGCATACTCGAGGAAATAACTAACATGGGCACCAGTGGGAAGTTATTTGATTCAGTACATTTGTGGCAGCATGCACATGGCTACATCATGCCTGCACTGTGTTTGGAAAATAACCTAAAATCAGGTTAATCATCCCTCTGATTTTCATTTTCTATCCATCTTCCAGATAGATTTTCTTTTTCTTTTTTGGTGCTTCATTTTTGTTTGATGTTTTGTTGTAGAGGGTGGGGGGTTTTGTTAGTTTGGTTTTGGCTTGGTTTCCCTCATTTGTTGTCATTCTTCCCTTACATACAGCAGCCAGCTGCTGGACACTCAAAATCCCTCATAAAGTCACTAAGTAATGTCACCACTTACTGCTTTCCACCTGCAGTCCCATCATCACTAATTACAGCTTCCATAAATTAGTTCATGGGTGACACCTAAATGAAGCCATTTACAAATTGCAGTATTGCTGAGCAGCCCAGCTCCCCGATATGGTAATGACTACGTGTAAACTCCACCAGACTGCACAGGAGGGACGATGAGCTGGATTCACCATTATCACTGCCCAGACACGACAGCATAGATTTAATCTTATCTCTTGCGCATAGGATTTGTCTGTGCTGTTCAAAGCAAAGAATGACTGCTTGGATTCCCAGTGCTCCCGCATTCACTACAAACCCAAGGAAAAAGGGGAAAACCAGCACAATGGCCAGTTAATATTCAGACAACCACCTGGGGAAGCTTTGCCCCAGGCCACCTCATGCTCTGACTAGACTGTGCTGCAGAGATGAAAACTTGCATTGCTAGTGGTAGGGCATCTAGGAATGGGCTGGGAAGCCCTTGCATCCTGGTTGCAGAAGGCTCCAGCATCATATCCAACCAGCTAACTCATGTGAAATGAAACCACGGCTCCCACTGCAGGACTAGCAAGCACAGAACAAGAGCTGCAGTTTTTCCCCCTGAAAGTAAGAGCTAATTTGGTAAGAATTTGCTGCTTTAAGCCCAAGCTCCACAACCCACTGCACCAAAACAGAATAAACACTCGGGCGCCATTGTGGAAATAGGCACACCACAAACCTTCAGTGAAAGTGTGGTAGAAAGAGCAAGACAAAAAATAAACATAAAACCACCCTAAAGCCCAGTTTTGCCATGGATGCTGTTCCAAGAAGTAAGGTGCTGTTTGAAAACAACCCTTCCAAGTGCATCGATTGTTTCTTGCTTGCAGAAAATCCTGAGTTAGGGCTCCCATTGATTTATGTCACATTTAAAAGCTTAGTTCTCTTGAGTTATTCCACTACATTTCAAGCCAAGCAATTAATTCTTGCTTCCTAAAAACTGTCTAATGCATAGAAAGTTTCCGGAGTGACACACAGCACTACAGAAATTAGTCTTTTAGAAAAATGCTAAGCATTCCTATGCCAACATATTTCACAGATTGAACTACTCTGATATTAGCAGACTTTGTAGCACACGTACCGATATGTACAACAAATCTGCAACATTTTGTCACTTTGGTGGTGTTTAAATGTCTTGCACAAGAAATTTGTTGGCAAGTCAGTCTGAAAGCACATGGTATTCAACTATCACATAAACACTTTATATGCAGAGGTAACTAGGATAAGAAGGAGATAACTTTTTTATCATACAGATGCAGGAACATTGTTCTTTCCCTTTCATTTAAAACTTTATAGGAAAAAAGAATTAAAGGCAGTATATTCTGGCACCCAAAATGCTGATACTTGCATGTGCTGATAGCCTGGAGGGAACCTGCAGCCCTCTGCAATGGTTTGCCTGCCATTCTCACTGTCACCATCTGCAAGAGTTTTCCCTGTTAAACATCCCAACCTATATATTTATTTAAATGCTAAAAGGAGCTTTTTCCATCACTTCAAATCTGTGCATAAGCACCTGCAGGAGCATGAAGTGCAAGTACCCTGACCTTGCTCAAAAGTGCTGCCTTAGCTTTTTTTGACAGGCACGTTCTTCACAAGCAATCAGGCATGCAGAGCTGGCCAAAAGCTGCATGCAACATGGAGAGAGCACCATCCTTAGCCCTGAGTTTCAAACTGTGATAGTAAGAGTTCAGGGAGCAGCCACAAGGAAAGTTGCATCAACCGTCATCTTTTCCTAATACTCAACACAACATATGAAGTGCAAAGAGTCATTTTCAGCATTAATTGATTCCTTGAGCGAAGGACAAGAGCCTTACTGGGGTAAGTACCTACGGCATGTCCGATAGCTAATCTGCAACCACACAGGAAATGCTGTCAAGCCAGCCCAAAGACATATTGTAGCAGTCAGCCTTTTCCTAAGAATGCTTACCACCCCCCACATGCCTAATTAATAACAACACATAAAGAAAACAAATCTCCCTCCATCGAGTATGATTTCAGCATGACAAACATCTCACTGCTGTGGGTTCGTTGTGTGTGTGTAATGGCTTATTGTCAGGCTAACTATTAATGCACTCATTAGCATTCGCATAGCACCCATTCCACAATCACAGATATTGGAACATCGTATTGGAAACCACATTAGAATCCAAAAGCTCATGAAAATGCAAAAGTGACCAAGGCCAGGAGGTGGCCCAGGTCAGCCTGGGATAAAGAGAACAGCACTTTTCCAGTGACATTTCAGCCATGCCATGCCATGCCATATGCTACAGGTTCGCTCTGGATGCTGGAGCTTCTGCATGTGTATGCACACACTTTGGAGTAAAGCCTAAAGCTATGGTGGCACACAGGGGTTGCCAGAAAAGAGGAGAGGGTCTACCTAGCTAGCTGTCCTGGATAAAGGCAACACTCAGGGCACAGACAGGGGAGCAGCTCTACGTACCCACTGCACAGAGACTGTGAGCACAGGAGTTGAAAACGACCCCACAGAAGCTCATCAGCCGCCTCACCCCCATCCTAGCTAAGCATTTCCCTATGCCTCACACACCATGGGCACCTCTCACAGCACTGAGACACACTCCAGACTTATTTGCAGAGCCACCCTCAAACATCCCAATGTGGGAAAAAGGAAGGGCAATATAGGCTCCTGTGGCAGTTGCTGAAGCCTCATTTCATATCAAACACAGCAAAACATAGTCTTTCCAGATAACACAGAGAAGGCCTAACTCCTTTCTAACACAGTTGGCAAGTGGTACACACCCCCAAGAAGCACATACCTGCTTCACTTCAAAGAGTTCCAGGAACATCCACGTCATCCCTGTATGGCCAAATCACTCATCCAATATCCTTCCCCCCAGCTCCTCACAGCAGCTATACCAGGTCCACAGCTCCCATCTTTCCCAGGTTCAAACAAGCCCTGCATTGCACAGCTGAAGCCTATTGGGAGCCGGACTGGCAGCTGTGATTTTACAGCCCCTGTGAACATTTACCACACCTGGAACCTGAAGCAAACTCATATTGAAAGCTTCTAAACCAGCGCCCCAAGGCAAAACCCACAAAGCTGACTGACTATAACTACATGGCAATAGTATGATCTGAGACAAGAGTTAAAAATCTCTGGCTAAGCAGTGCTTCTTCAGACCATGATTTTCATGTTTCCTTGCTAAAAGCTAAAAATCCTCTAGTGTTTCCCAGCAGGGAGTCTTCATTTTTAAAGAACTACCCTAGCTGAATATCTTCTTTATTTAAGAGTTCATCAAAAATTCTCTTAAATTTGCCTTTTAGGCTCATACTTTCAAAGTTTTGCATTGCAGCTGCAGTGTCTAGAAACATGTATTTTATTTATTTCCTCCTTCTGAGCACTGGATTCCTCTGCAATTACAGGAAACCCTGCAGTTGCAGGACCCCAGCAGGCTTTCAGAATAGCAGCAAATACCGTGAGGGTGTAAGAACTGGCAAGCACACAGATCTGTCCCTGTCACAGCAATAACATGTTTTCCCTTTGAGATTGTAATAAAATATATGAAGTTATGTGAAGGCTCAATTTTACTTGTGTTTTAATTTATTTGTTAGGAATAATTCTGGAAATTCAGCTCTAGGAAGATGTAGGGGCTGGTTATGTCTCTGAGAGATACATAACATTGCAGCTCTTCTCATCAGTGCTGCGTGACTGAAGAGGCATGTTGAGCATAACACAGATCTTTCCAGCAAAGAGCAAGTCATAGGACCGCTCTCTTTCATCTGCCTTGGTTTTGGTTATTACCTCAAGCATTTCTGAGGATCCTGATGGATGTCTCTGGTGAATTTTGATGTTGCAGTTTGGAATAGCCACAGAGGCCTGTGCTAGAGACAACCCCACATACCTCCAGGAACAGAGTGAAACCTGCTTCCAGACCTCAGTCCTTGGTTATAAACCCTCTATCTTCACTTCAAGCACTGGCAAATGCATCTCTTACACCTAGACACAGGACTGTGACTGGGACACCTGGGACACATGTTCATGTCCCCTCTGGCAACTGCATGCAAGCAGAAAAAGGCACAACAACCAGTGCAGCCTCCCTCCCAGTCACACAAGTACATGTACATCCACTTTCACCTTTGGATTCAGATTTTCATGCTGAGAAGGGTGACAAAAGGACAAGTTTCAAAAGAACAGCCTACTGAGTGTGGGCAGTGGGAAAGCCTTTCGCAAAGAGCAAAGGCTGGCAGCAAAGCTTCCCTTTGAATTACATTCACACACTTTTCCTTGCCTTTTCTTCCTGAGCCCTTCAGCCAAGGTGGTGGCACCTCTGGGAAAACATACAAACTTAATTGTTCTCAAGTCAAGATTGCTTTGCCAGTGATAGTAACTACTCTAAGAACAAGTCAGTGACACAATCTGGAGGTTTACCAGGTGCAAGCCTTTCCCAGGGATAGCTGTGCTTGTGGCCACGCTGGCAGAGAGCAGACTGCAGGCTTGGTGGTTCTTGTTTGTAAGGACGCCACAGTCTCTTTGCTTTTGTGCCTGCTTGTTCAGGGACTGGCATGCAGCCTGACTTACTGCTTTACTCTAAATTCCAGGACTATGGAATAAAAATCATTTGCTGTTAGTCAACCAAAGCTGTCTTTTCTCTCTCTCTATTGATTACTCCTGAATAATCAATTGACATTTGGCACAGTCTTATTTATAATAATTCAAGTCAGCAGCAGCATAATTTAGAAACTGGCTACTAGGCATGAGCTGGTAATGAATCGAATCCATGGATAATTCAAATTCATAGACTAAAAAATTACATTTAAATAATGTTAAGGTTGTGACAACCTGACAAAAAACTGCAAATTCAATGTGAAAACTTTTCCTCCCTCTGTAGCTGAAGTGAAAGCTTGAAGAAGGCATGAGAAAGGACCAGCAATTGCTGCCCCCTCTATGACTGTGCAACACCCCTGGATCTGTGCCTGGGTAACATTACGTTTGTGTTGAACTGAACTGCATCCTTCCTCCTTGTTCACTCATTTGCAGTGGTGTCATTTTATCCCATAGTAGAGAATGGATGTGTATTTTCAGACAACAGATTGCTTGGCCTGGTATGAAGCCAGCAGAGTATGGTGTGTAAGCCTTCCCCAGTTTTTGGATTATGGAGCTGGGGTGTGTTTATCCAGCTGTTGCATGGAAGCAGCCTTGCTAGGAATGAAGCTTTTACTAACATCCAGCTCCTGTTGCTGGATGCAAAAGAAACGGCCTTTTTCTTCTTGTTGAATCCTGTGCCAAATATATTGTAAATAGAGCCCGAATCTAGCATGGAGGGTTACCCTTAAACCTGCAACAAGAGACACACAGAAATGGTAGGTAATTTTATGCTGAGCAAACTAATGGCTCCTTAAACCTCTCCTTAAACAGCTGGTTAGCCTACTGTTAACCCATCTCCCCCCTGAATTTAAAAGCCACAGAAATACATTCAGATGGCTGGGTGTACCTACAGCCTGTCCCAGAAGGACAGGTATTCCTGAGACCACATTATTAGCCCGAGATCTCAGAGGTGCACAAATCCATATCTTATGTGAAATAATTGGGTTTCTCTAACAAAAGTCCTCTCTGCAGCCTTCAAGAGGCTCTTCCCCATTGGAGGGTCAGAGCCAGAGACTTTAGACTAAATGCAAGTCCTCTCTCCTTCCCACACAAATGGGACTGACACCTGAGATTCAAATTCACAGCAACATCATACCTCTTCAGAACTACACAGATAACCATGTTAAATGAATTACTAGACATCTTAGGTATTCAGTACTGGGTTGGTAAAAGGCAGCTCTTCGTGGTACACTACCTTATATCTATATTGAAACCAAAAACAGAGAAAGCTTATGGCTGTGTGCTAGATTGCAAACACTATGGGGTTTGCAGTGGAATTTCAATTATGGGAAAACGCACTGTCAAGCCCTTATTCAAACCCTTAATTACCAGTGCTTAACCACCACGTATTACTGAAGGAAAAACTGTAATTCTCTTTGAAAAAGACCTGGTTTACAACTATAATTAAATTAATCACAATTAATTCCAACAGCTACTACTATAACTATTGAAGGAGAGAAATATTAAAGAAATACATTGTCAAGAGTTTGCTTACAGCACTGCTATGGTGGAAAAACACGTGCTGTGCCAGGATTCTCATTGCTTCTGCAATTCAGGTATCTAGCAAATGACATTAAACTCTTTATTTCATTTTATGTTTGTTTTTGGATGAGCCTTCTCTTCAGCCTAAGCCACATCCAGATCTTGGACATTTACTAGGCATCACTTCCATGATGTAGGCTCTTCTGCCTTCCTAAAGAGTCCATCCTTTGCTGGAGCCTTACCTTCTGCTAACTCCAAATGTTGCCAGATCATCCTATTGTTTGGAACAACATCACTTTCCTTCGGCACCCTTCAGCTGAACCCCTAATCCCATGCAGAAGAGGTTTTTCCCCCTGCCTATAAGGCCCCCACCCTCTGCTGCAGCACAGTCTTTTCCTCTGACTATGTAAAGCAGCAAATGTCCCTCCACTACTGCTGTCTTACTGTCTGTGCTGCAATTTTCTGTGTATTCTTGCCTTTCCCCTCTGCTGTCTCTGAGCAGCACCCAGAAAGGCTATCTGCAAGGAAAACCCAGGCAGGAGGAAAGCTCTCGGGGAGCAGCAATCAGGGCTGGGGCCATGTAATCAGGGAAAAGAGGGTGGAGAGAAGTCATAGTTTCTTCTCTTTGTTTAAGCAAAATGACAGACAGACTGAAGGGAAGGAAAATATTCCCCTACAAATTCTGGATTGTAGCGGCAGTGTGGTGCGCTAACAGATTATAGCATTTTATTGCAGAGTACTGTTAAATGGCAGGAGGCTTTTCAAGCATCAGTGTCAAATATTGTGTAATCTTCTAAGTAATAAACTATTAAAAGAATACGGAGCATATCACATTTCTTGACTTGCACAGTTTGCTCATTGGCTTTTATACATGTCTGCTTTCTAATTGCACTGTCAGAATACATCATGCTTTTATTCCTTCCTTTCACGGGGCTGGCTTGTTTTTGTTTCTTCTTTGAAAGGCAGCTCCTTTTAAGTATGTGTTCATATCCCCTAGCAGCCTTCAAACAAATCCAATTCTTTGGGGCTTTCAGTACACCATCAGCCAGCAAAGCTGCCTGCGTTGTTTCTTTCTCCTTGTACCTCTGTGCATTGCTCTTCTGGCTTCATCTGCAGTGAAACCAAAATCTTCTTTGTTCTCTCATGATTTCCAGGTGCCCCCACTGCTCTGTGAAAAGATTCCCTACATAAACATGTGTCTGAATTTTTTAACAAGGTCAAACAAAGGACATTTGGCACTTTAAGACCATATTGCATTGCAGACTTAAGCAAACCGCTCTTGTTTGAAGATGTGATTATTCATTAATGTCCAATTAAAGATTAGCTGAGATCCTTCACTTGCTCAAGAACTCAACTGCCTGTACTGGGCTCTCCTGAGAAGCAGCTATAACCTGAAATCCCTGCCCTTCCATACTTCACTGGTGGAAGGATTACTGCTGCTGACAGAGAAAACCAGAAGTAAAAAATCCTCTGGTAATTTATAAGAGAACTTATCTCAAATGTCCCATTTATCCCAGTATCACCATCTTCTTGTTTCCATATCCTTCGGCCCTTTTCAACCACTTACTTGCCTATGCCTAAATCCATAAATTTCAACAGTCTTTGTTGGAAACACGGGGAAGAGGGTAAGTGTCCTTGCTTTTTAAGCAATGGAACCTTTTTATTCTTTTTGCTGAGACAATCCCAAATCAAAATTTGAACACCTTAGTTTCAGAATCAGATGGTTTTCATCCTTGTTACAACTTAGAAATACATTGCTAAAAATAAAAGTCCCTTGCAAAACTTACACTCCAGAAAGCCTTGTTACCCACCCATACTGTGCTAATCCTGCTCAGAAATCCAGAGAAGCAGGTAAAACAAGAGTCTTTCCTTTTGAAAACTATTCTCCTAGAATGCCCTCCTGAATGCTTTATGTTGCAGCTTCAATTTCTATTGCAGTAATTATTGCCACATCTTGAACAGACTCTGCAAGCCAAGCCTCTGATCATGGAAAAATCTCTTAGGAAACATGTTTGGTCATTTTTACTGGTCCCTCCAAGACTCTTTTCTGGGTGAACAGAGCCTAACCTGGCTCCAGATACCCTGCAGGTACTGTTACAAACCAGTGAGTGAACTGCAGAGGTAAAGAAAACAAATCTTTCACCATTTATCTGTGCTTTTCCCCAAAGGCTCTGAAATAGAGAGAGATTCAGTAGGAGGTAATATATCAAGATGAACAGCATCAGTTAGCTAGGTGTGAGGTCCGTGACTTCCCAGGGAGCTGCACACATGCGGGTGAGAGATTTCAGCGTATCTGATGTGGCCACTTCTGGCAGAAATAAAAGATTTCATTCTGATCTTTCCCAACAGCTCAGCAAGTCAGAGTTGATCTTACGCTGCCACTTTTAAAGACAGCCCTTTGAAAGAAAAGAATGCAGACACATAGGCTGGGGCTAACAAACTAGTAGAGTGACAATCATCTCTTCCAAAGTGAATATTTATCATCACTGCAGAACAGGCCCACTCTCACCCACTGCTAGGAGGGTGAAGAGAGGCATAGTACGATCACTCATACTGTTCACTGACGAGGTCCAGTGGCAGTTCACCCTCTGTGTGTTTGACACATTAGCCTTGGGTTCTACTTTGTATTGACAAAGCAGAGCGCTTTCTTAGCTGGCAGTACCAGCATCTCCAGCAGGAATAGTTCCCCAGATTACAGCACAACTGTTCCACTTCCCACTGTGTGCGACCTTGTCCCATTGTTAGTGGGTAAGGGGTCCCACAAGAGGGCGTGTGGCGCAAGTCCAAATTGTGGCCAAACCTAAAGGGCAGTGGCTGACCTATTCTGCAATGTCACTTCGATTTTAAAAGTACTGTTAACCTTCCACCTGGAGTTTTAACTCCACCTGGAGTTGAGTATTCTCAACTTTGAGAATACTCACACGTACCCTTAAAAGCTGTAATGAGCTGATGGCAGTGATTAATTATCTATAGCAGCTCTATAATAGATGAATTCGCATGATATCTCATTTATCAGGGAAATAACCGCTACTTTAAAGTCCATGATCAATCAAGTGAAAAGACACAGAATTTGTTGACAATGCCAGATGCACTTAAGAGGAGAAGGTCTTTAGCTGGTAAGGAGATGGCAGTTTTAAAGAAAGTATTTAATGAAAACACGATGCTTCCAGCGTCATTCTGCCCTTCTTCTTGTTCTGAGTGTGTTCAGTAAGCAGTCTGATTATCATCAGCACATTAAACACTGAGGGTGAACAGTAGGGTTTTTACCACCAGTGGAATAATTATTTGCTTACTTGCCATTTATATTCTTCCCATTTATACAAAAGTTCCAGTGGCCACTCAAAGCTGCTGGGTTTTTTTGGTGGCTTCTCTAGTTCAGCTGCTCATACAAGGTATCACACTAGAGCTCCAAGGGGACTGGAGCTCTGATCAAGTAATGGAGCAGCCTGGAGCCTGCACAGAACCTCAGAATTCATACTTGCCAAGACATCTGCCAGCCAAAGTCACAAAAAAATGTGATTTAAAATTCTTTACCCTAAAACTGGACTTCCCTTCCAAAACTTGAGTCTTTCATTACATTACATTCCTTCTTTGATGACTTGGTGAATAGCATGTTTTCTATTTTGCTATTTTTTTATCTAGAAGATGTTTTTTTCCAGTGGTGCATTGCAAAGATAGAATAGCTTTAAAGCATCTCTTCTGAAATACCTTATTTGTTTTGTTTTTCTAGATGTGAAGTAAGACTGGACTTAAGGTGATGGAGAGGAGAGGGCTTGTCTTTTGCCAGCTGAGTGAGCTCTGGGATCAAGGTTTTGTCTGAGTGACTCATAAACTTCACATTTTATTTTGCCTAACATCTGTCCACGTAGGATGAAACACCCTGGTCTCAGCAGTCCATTCCTCTTCCCCCTTCTTTGTCTACTGATGAAATTTGGAAAACAACTGTAAAACTGCAAAGCCCCAGGAAAAAGAAGAGAGTCTGTATATCCTGGGGGGGAAGACTGGTGTGAGGCAGCTGCTATTTACAGTTTGCCTCCTGACTAATCCGGTAAACAAGGTGAAAACACCTAATGAAGAAAAAGGACTGCTCAGTGATTGTCTTTAAAAAATGTTATGGTTCAGGGGCTAACAATCCCTACAGAGTCTGTAAATAACAGCAACCCTGAGGTAACCTCAGCGTAACCTCCCTTCACCTGTGCCAGAGTGGTGGGGTGCCCTGCTCAGAGCAGCACTGGGGAAGGTTTACCCCTTCCTTTCTCTGTGACCTTGAAAAGGTTATCTGCACCCTCAGCTAACACAGCTCTGAGGTAGGAATTTTTAATTGTGCTCAGAAGCACTTAGTTTTCATGGGAATTGAGAGGCATTTGGTTACCAAACTGCCTCAGTGCGTACGGAAAACCAGCTCTGAGATACGTAAGTAGCCCTGTTAGCGTGGAAACAGAATTCCCTCAGATTTAAAACCAGGTATCTGCTCAAGCAGCATTTTGTTTTTCTGAGTTCATTATTTTGTCTGACTGTTTATTGTTACAGGGAGCTCTGCTATGGACTGGCTCAAGCTACCCCAGTGCTTCAACACCACCACCACCGGGTGCCATGTCAGCTTCATTCCTGTGCCATGTGCCCACCCACACTTGCTCCATCCTTTCCACCCGTGCTGGGTATTTGCTAGACCCTCCTAGAGTCAGTGCTGCTTAGCAAAACCAACAGTGAAAAATACAGCTATTTTCTTGGTGGGCCATTGAGCTGAACTGAATTGGTGCCATGTGTGATGGATGCCAAGACAGGTAGAGGAATATATGGGTAGGACCTGGGGTAGCAGATTTGCCTGTTAGGCAAATAACCATGAGGCAAATTCAGTCACCTCACAGGGGGTTGACCCTGGACTGTAAATGCCTTAGAATGTTTTTGTTCCTGTATCAGTTCATGCTGGCCATTACCCAAAGGGCCTCTTGGTGTTTAAGTCACCTTTGACCGGGATCTCCACCTGCACAGTGATACAAATGGGGCTCATTTGGAGAGAGGAGGAACAGCTCATAGCAGAACCAAGGAGGGGCCCAAAATGGGTATGTGTGTTTTGAAACCTCATTAATCTAGGGCATTTTATGACAGTGTAATTAGCACTAGAGGCTGAGAGGAGTGGCAAAATACATTCATCTCAACAAAGGCGGTTAAACCTGTAATTCTCACCTGAATTATTGTTTTCAAAACCCTCTCTAAGGAGACAGATGTTATACCAGATCTTGCTATTACAGATTGCATTTTTCTTGAAAATAACAAACAGCTAATTAGTTATGGGTGCCTTTTGCAAAACAGACGATTTTACTGCAGGGGGAAGTTTTGATCATAAACAATTCCTTTGCTCTGAGGTTAACCCTTTTTCCTTCTAAGTGCATTTCCCAATACACAGAGATCACAAATCACACCTATGACAGAGATAAAGTCAGTGCGAAGGTGCCATTCACTAAGACTGTATCAGTACATGAGAACTAGAGAGCACCAGTGGAAATTGGTACAGAACCGGATTAAAACAGATAACAAAGCAGGTCTCAAAAGGGATTAGACAAATTCATGGACAGCATGCAAGCAGTGAAGTCTGTGAGACCTGTGTAAGAATAGGGTCTTAACGATACGCAAGGATACAATCTTAGATATGCCATACCTAATGAAGCAACCCTATCCTCTTCCTCACAAACACACACATGCACAAACTCATGGCCACCAGCAGTTAATGACAGATTTGTTAATTAACAGCATGAGGCAAAGCCAAGGTTGATGTTCTAATAAACAGGTCATTAACTTTGGTAATGACCAATTTGGGAAGATGATTGCTCTTACAAACTGTATTCCACGGCTTATAAAATGTAGCAGTGCAGCTCTGAAATACATCTGGCAGCCAAGACATTAACAGAGCAGTTGGTCTGAAGCGCTGGCCCTTCCCTTGGAAGTTATCATTCCCATTTTTCACCAGACACACTGAGTAACCAGGAATCAGAATAGATGTATCTCAAGCTACAGCAATTAAAATCCATACAGATGTAAAAAATTAAACAAAAAATTAAAGAGCTTTGAGACAACTGATCGTCTTTGCCAAGGTTGTTCATAAAGGGTGCTTGGTCTTTGTGACTGACTTTCCCTGACTTCCTTCTGCTGCCATTAAAATCAGACTTTTCACTGTATTTCCCTATGAGGCCAGAGGACATGCCTGTGGAAGAGACTGAGCCGCTCCAAGGAGTGGAGTCTTTATCAGTGGCATACCACTGGCAGGGATTTAGTATCTCCCTGCAGAGAAGGCAGGGTGTCAGTGTGTGCAGCACTGGGATAAATAGTCAAGCTACCTAAAACGGGCACAGGGGGGACAGCTTTGAAACAATAATCCAGTTTCCCTTGACACAAAAGAAAGGAAGGCACACAGTTTCATCGCACTGCAAAGCAAGCCTCAAAAGAGACCTATTTAGAAGAACTTGAGATCAGTGAACTACAAAATAGTTCTCAATTAGAAACAGAAAAGGGATGAGATCATGTTGCAAAAAATTCCTGTGTTTGCAGGACCTGTGCCATTTTCTGGTGTTACTGGAATAAGAACCAGAAGCAAAGGATGCCAATAGTAATGAGCGTCGTGAGCCAGAGGATCCATTAGTAGCACTTTGGGGCCTTTTGGGGGATAATTAAACATCCTAAAGAACAGTCACTTAATATCACAGCACCTCATAGTTATTAGAGAGTTAGTAACCAGATACCAGAGGGAAGAAATTACTCTTTCTATGGTCTACTATCAAATGATTATAAAAGAATAACTCTGAAGTTTTGTACATTAAAAAAGCAGGTGAATGGGAGTGGTAATCTGGATTGGACCCATGCAGGAAGGAGATGCATAATGTTGTTAGGGGAGCAGAATTCATGGAGGATACTTTGCCCACAGTAAAACCAAAGCACTTCAAAACATTTTGGGGAATTAATCCTGACAGTGGCTGAATTTAGCCTGTGGATCTAGCATTTGGGTTTGTGGCACAGAGATAAGAGTGTATATATACACATGCGGCTCTAAAGTTCTATGACTAGTAGCACTGTATACATTAATGCTGTTAAAACACGACATTTAAAAGGCTGAAGGAAAACAAACCTTTCCAAAAGTGATAAAACTGAGCAAAAGGGAAATATGCCTGCTGTACACAGAAATGGCATTTGCTTGTGGCATGTGCTTTAGACTAAAAGTGAGAGTACTGTGCTTTACAAGGGCAAATACAGATTACGTATTTTTCTTTTGCCATATTCTCCCTTCTTGCATTTCAGCTTGGCTATGTAGTGCCTTTAAGCTGAAAGGTATTTTGGAAGGGGGTTATACAGGCAAGATTTAGCAGGATTGGAACAACCCTAACCTCAGGCAGGGATGACTCAGTCTTCTCCATGGACAGCTATATAGTCATGTGCAATCCTGGAACCTGTGCCAGAAAGCCTCCAGCACTTGTGTCCTTACACAGTCATTTGAGTGCACCAGGGCTGTTCCCTGCTAAATACTCCTATGGTCCCTTCCTTCCTGAAAATGTATGAAAAGACATTTGGTCTCCTCACAGTGAGCTCAGTATAATGAAAAGCAGTATTCTACTGTAGGTAGCTGTAAGGATTTGGACGGAAGGACCAAAAGTATCCAAGAAGTTTATTAGGATTGTTCTTATGCCTGAAGAGTCGGACACAATGATGCTATGTAGTTTAATTTTCAAAGCTTTGAAATACTGACTTCTCTATTTCAGGGAAATCCAACTGATTTGGCATCAAAACATTCTTACTAGTATCTTTTTTTTAAAAAAGGTACTTACAATATGCTGAATTGCTAACGTGATCAATTTGGTCCCACAGCTTTAGAAATTGAGAGATTATTTATGAACACTTTCCTTACTCTGATGAAAATGTTTTCTCTTTCTGCAAATGTAACATCATTCTAGAAGCAAAACATATTGATAAATCGATATGCATAAGGATGACAACAGAGGCACTTTTGTAAACAGACCCCTTCTTTAATTTGTGACACAAAAAAACATGGGAGGTGACAGAGATGAAGACTGAATGGACAGAGACTGACTATATCCATCCATCGATACAGCACTGAAAACTCATTTTGGGTGCAGATGGGAATTTACCAACAGAAGACAAACGATCCCATAAGGCAAAAGAGAATGTTACTGAAAATAAAAGTTAGAAATGACAAAGCACCTGCTACTGCCTGGTGTAGCAATCAGAGCCGACACATTCCAATTGTCCATCCTAAAAAATGGGCTTTATCACTAAAGAAGGTCTCAATTCATTATTTCTTCATTGATGTTATGTCAAATATGCAGGTCACACCATCGGCCTGCTAGCTAAAAGTGAGAAAAAGCTACAGAACACAGTTAAGGACACAGAATTAATAAAATTTACAGGGGTGATGGAATTATTTTTAAAAGTCACAGTCAAGGAGAACTAAATTCTGCAAGAAGAGAAACAAAGTGAGCAAACACTCCCTCATTTTACTGTTAAGCTCCTTATGCAGTCAGTATTAATTGGTCTAATATTTCGAAGTGACTGGCACATTTAGATATTTTAATCTTTGTGGGCTGAACTTGTGGGACTTATGGATAGGCCAAACCTTCGTAAAGTGCTCCAAATTGAGGCTGAGATAGCTGAAGCTGGACATACTCAGGACAAAATAAGAGATGCAGCATTTAACAAAGAGGTGGCTCTCCATTGGAGCATGCCTGTGGATGGAGATAGGATGAAGCTCTTGCTTCATCAGCTCTTTTGAGTGGATGGTGGGGGGTTTTGACATATAGACCTTTCTATTCTTACAGCCTTTGATTTTGCTCCACAGGAATCCTTTCCAGTCATTGAGTGAGGGAAAGACTAACCAGAAATTTAGCATTACTGAGACCAGACCAGGACCAGAATTTACTTACCCTGTAAACAACAATGCTGGATGACACAAAATGCATAATCCAGTATCTTGTACACCTATAAGAACCACAAAGTTCTTAGCAGTAGCTTATCTCTGTTCATATGGAAATTTGTATTGATTTCACTGGGAAGAGATTTCAGCCAACACCATGTCCCAGCTCTTATGACTCACATAACATTTGTTGTCTTTAAAACACCAGCTTCTGGACTCATGTGATCACATAAGAATCTCAAATGCAATCAGCCCTCTACGCAGAAAAGCTTGAAAATCAGTGAACTCAAAGGGAGCAAAAGTCACCAGAAAAAGAAACTCACCTGATTCAGGGGGGTTGTACTTTTTAACCCTCAGATACACTCTGTACTTGCAATCACTATTCATCCAAGTTACGTGAAAGAGTGAAGGGCAGTTTGCCTACCCAGAGAAGGGAGACAGGTGAACGGAGGGCAAATTGCATTGCTTCCTGGTATCTAGACACCATCACTTTGTTTTATACAGAAAAGGACTCCTGCAACACAAAGAAACCTGCAGCCAAATGAACCACTTAAACTAAAAGCATGGTGCAAGGGAAAAAGTGGTAGGATTTACACTGGTTTATTTGAGGGGGAACAAGAAGTATCCTCTAGTTTCCACCCAGACTTGAAAAAAATTCATTTGGCTCAGAAATTGAGTTGGGACTTGCCACTGGTAACTCAAAGCTATTCTTAGCAAAGGTAACAGGGTAGGAGCCAACAAGATTAAACACTAGCAGTGAGTACAGAGAACATGTAAGAATATGTTGCAAGGATGCATCTGTGCTTCGGAAGCACAGTGCTAGGCAGTGATTTGCAGTTCTGACAGATGCACAATACAGCATTTGGCTCTGAGATTATATCTGCGGTCATTGGAAGAAACAATTTGATGGCATCTGGGAGAAGTGAGATTTTTTAAAAGGGAATTAATTTTCAAAGGAGTCAATGACCTTTGCTAACTTCCAGAAAAGCAAAGAACTCATATGGGGTTTTATATTCAATGTGCATTAGTTGCTCATTCTCTCTGAGGTGATTTGCCTTTTTTTTCTTTCAGTTTTATTTGCATAAAGCACAGTCTGCATGAAAAGACAAGCCAGCAGCTTTGTGTGTGCTTATACAGGATTTTGCTGTAATATTTTTGGTAGCTTTAATATTTTTTTCCAATATTTGCAATCTCCCGTAATTTCCATTCCACAGAAACAATTTATTTCCAAACATAGCTGTACACAGCTCTCTCGGACATGACCTGCTCCCCAGCTTTCCACTGCTGTTAAACCAAATCACATTTATATTTAACAGCTTAATTTTCCAAATTGTTTTTATTGGTGACCTTGTTGCCCTGTGAAGACAGCACAGGAGGGGACATGAGACCTGAACCGTGTGCTCGGCTGCATTGCTGACCTGCTGGCTGACACTACGGTGCATCCCTGTGCCTCTTTCTCCTCTAAGCTTTTGCTGATTTAAGATGGTAAATCCCTGAGGGAAGGAACTCCCTTTTACTAAAGGGCACATGATAGAACCGCTTTGTGCCCAACAGTGTGACAAGACGGTCAACAGCAGAGGAAGCTCAAGGTAGAGGTGAGCCAGAGGAGAAAGGCACAAACCACCTGCAAAAAATATGGGGTACAATAATAGCATCTTGTCTCCTACAAGCACATATGACTCCCTCAGTGTGATGACACCTTTCATACAAGGAACATTAGTTCATTTTCTACTCCTTCACTAGGTTGAGGGGGGCTTTGAGCAGCCTGGTCTAGTGGAAGGTGTCCCTGCCCGTGGCAGCAGTGTTGGATGATCTTTAAGATCCCTTCCAACCCAAACCATTCTATGATATGATATCCAGCTTATTTTTCCTTATTAGTCTGAGAAGTGTCACTGGTTGCTCTCCCTTTTCTATGCTGCAACTCGCTTTTCCCCTGTCCCACCTTGGGTCCACATATTTTAAGGGTATTACAAGCCTGTGAATAATTTTTTTTATTTAAGTCAAAGAAGAATAAAAAAGTGGCATAAAAATAAACAAATCCAGATTGTGAAATGGAGCATTTAAAAAACAATTATCCCATGACAAACAGGCTGGAGCCTTGCCCTCATTCAAGTGCAGAAATCTCACTTCTTTCTTGAAGATGCTCAGAGACAAAATATGAATTATTTTTGAGATGGAATTCAAGCAATAAAGTGTAAAACAATGGTGAAAATGTTCCTTGGTGAAGCAGCAATGACAGTACAACAGTAGCTGTGGTCCTATGTATAGGTACAGAGAGATGGACCCATTGATGAACCTGCCAATTGCACACAGAAATTGCACACAGGCACACACTACAGCCACACCAATGAATGAGTGCCTGCACTTGAAAGATATGTACCTCAACACACCTAGTCAGAGAACAGCTAATGAGGTCTCAATTTCCAGGTTATGCTTGGATGTCAGTCCTGCATTGACAAGAGCTCCATCACAAAAAGAGAATATTTTAATTTCATATGTGCCAGGATCCTGTCAACTTTCAGACATCTCTATTTCTCCTCTCATAAACCCTCTTAAAATTTGTCCCCCGGGAATATTGCTCAACTGCAAAGTGCCAACCAGGAACTGGGAAGACAAAACTCACTGAAAAACACGCAAACCTTCAAAGGCAGTGAAGAATTATGCTGCTGAAAAGGAGACTGTGGCACTGACAGTAAAAAAAATGTGGCTTATCTGCACAGAAGTAGTCACAGGTTTCATTCTGCCAATCTTTGCTCCCCCTGATCAGCATCTAATTGCAGAAGTGCTGACGATCTCAGTGGCACTATGCAGGGAACATTCAAAGATCAATAGTCAGCCTCAGTCTATCAAGCCAGCTGTGCCATTGCACACCATGGAATTACTGCTGCCCTTACTCTTCTTTGCAACGGTAGTTTTGCATCTGCTCAGACCCCTTTGGGTTGGAGACAGGAGCGAAAGATTCTGATTAAAGAATGAGAGGAAAATAGGGGTAAGAGCAAAGGCCAGAGGCAAATTATAGGTATTTCACCTATATACAAGGAGCCAGGCAACATGACCCTACAATATTATGTGCTGGATAAAACAGCTGTAAGCCCCCAACATCTGGGAAATAAAGAGCATGTAGAAAGACAGACAGAGGAAACAAGGGAGAAAGGCGTTTGGAGAGGCTAGCATGTTTGACCTAAGCCAGGATGGACAGAAACAACAGAGAAGCCAGTGGGATGGCCACAGCAGAGCAACCTGCAATGGCTTGGATATGCCATATGACAGGGATCCGTGAGCTGAGATTGCTTTTACAGTTTTCACCCTGGAGGGGATTGGGCAAAACCAGTAGGGTTCTCTTTTCTTTGAACAAAATAACCTGCCCAATGCACTACATTAGAAAGTGGGTTAAAGTCACAAATGCATCAGACATTTTCAGGATAAGGAAATATAACAAACAGCAATTCCTTTTGCTGAAGAAATAGGAAGGAAAAAGGCAAAGGGAATTAAAACAGAAATCGTCTGATTTGTTTAAAAGAAAATGAACATTTTAACACAGCATCTTTTCTCAAAGGCATTGAAAAGTTTTCTCTTCATCCCGAGATGTTTCAAAGCTGAACTGTTTGTCTTTCAGACTGCCCCATCTGTGGCTTTAATAGCGTTTTTAATGTATTCTTTACATAATCAATATTTACAATTCAGTAGCAAGTAGCAGCTTCAACAGACACCGAAGACCGTATAGTTTTAGATTGAAAGGGATGTGTTTCTCTCTCGTCAGTCAAGAAAGACAAAGACTGAGGAGAAGGAAATATAAACAGGTTATAGCAATGATTTACACAAGGTTGTTCATCAGCTCAGAAACAAATCTGGGAATAAAGCTGAGGTCTCCAGCTCCAATGGCAAGCTTTCAGGACTCCAAACCCAGCTGCTCAAGATCACAGCTTTCCCTAAGGTCACAGCTTCCTCCAAATCCACTGAGTCCTCAGCCTTTTCCAAGCACAGCCTTAAATTATTTATTCAGAATGGGAAGATGGGTACAACTCAGGTTTCAGCCACAACATAGCAAGTGACTAAATTTGCCCTTGTCATTGCCCTCAAGGGTAGGAATTAACAAAATAGATGATTATGGCAATGTCAGGAGCACAAAATCCATTGATGATTTTCATGAGTGGAAACACATGAGGAAGATGGACAGATACAGAGAGAATTGCAATTAGCTTCAGACATCCACAGCACCAGCAGCCACAGATGAGCTAAGGTAAGCTTCTTTCACAGCCAATGAACTAAATCCAGCTGCTTTTAGGATGCAACTCATCTGAATTATTAAGGCATCTACATCCTTATGGCACACACAATTCTGTAGGGAATAAACAGCAAGAGAGGTTAGAAAAATATTTTCTAGGCTGATGTGTGGATACAGGCATGGATATGTGGCTCTGCCACGATAATAATTTTTGTGATGAATTTATGCCCATGCCAAAGAGGCTGGAACTAGATCATCTGAAGGACCTTTCCAACCGTATTCTATGATTCTATGTTGGTAATACGTAGCTCTCCAAAGGGCAGCCTTACACCTTTGGTGGCCTCTGCCCTTGATGACATCTTGTGAAAAGGTGCTGTGCTTTACACCTCTATCCATGTTGACTGCTACTGTGACAAAGCCACTGAAGCCATGTACAGCAGAAGGACAGATGCAGGAAGGTCAAAAGATGGCACTTGCACCCTTTATGTCAGATGGGAGATGTTTGGGGGCCAAGCCCTGGTGATTGATAGGTTGAGGAGAGGCTGTATGCTTAATGGAAATGTTGAACCAAACATTACTTCTGTCAAGATAAGTTACTGGTTGGTTCAGCGGCAACAAAAAATTTTAAGACATCATGAATCGATACCTTACTAATTGTTAAATTAATTACTTTATGTCATCATCTTCCAAAGTACTTTCTGGAGCTGACACATTATGAAAGTTATGTAGCTGCCTTGCTAGAAGCCTGCAGGCAGTTTTCTCAATTTCTAATTTCACAAGTGGGGAAGCAAGCTTCCCTTTGAATGTACTCTCATTGTTTCCAAGAGAAGCTTGTTTTCCAAAGAGTTTGGGTTATTTTAAATTTCACATGATAACCCTTAAAAGAAGGGATGGGAGACAAACTCGGAGGGCCTGTTCCCTGTAAGTAAAGAAGAAAAAGCCACTGTACCCTTATGAATAACACAGACTGCAAACACTCCCAGGAAACATAGGTTACAGAGGGAGGGCTGAATTGTGGCCCAGAAGACCTTCTTCATTGCAATATCTCACCATAGTGCTGAAAAGGAAGTGCAGACCAGTATTCAACATTGTTATGTCCTAATCAAGGTCAGATCACTATGAGGGTTTTGATTAATGCAGAAAATGCAATCAAATTAGCTGAGTTGGCACTTGGCTCTGATGTTCCTTAAAGATGTTGCGATGCTCATTAGACAGAAGCAAGCCACCTAAAAGGTCAAAGCTAATTTGAAAGACCTGCTAAGATTCAGGGCGGCAAAGCAGGGCAAATCTGACATAGCAAAGAGACAGCATAGCAAAGAGAGATGCCTTAGCACTTGAGCACTTCTATTAGACTCTGCAACCTTGGTTTTCAGTGTGCTGCACTTGTCAGTGGTGTTATTCTTAGTGCAGCCCTTAAAAAAGTGGTTGCATCCTCACCCACTGGAGATCTCAGCATCACTGCTTTGCTGTAGGATGCTCAGGCTATGACTGAGCCCAGAGTGAGTCCCAGCTAACAGAACATAATTTGAGAAAATATAATTTGAAATGCTTGCAAAAGTAAGAGAGACTCATTGTCCTTACCTTTAAAAGTAAAATAAAGCAGAGTATCAGTGAGCTCCTTTGGCTTTAGGTTGACTACACGTTACATTTAGGTACAGCTGTAATTATGGATGGAGCACGCAAAGAAATTACTCAAAACTGCTAGAGGTACTAAAGTCACACAGACAGGTGGGAAATCATATTTCTCAAGATTTCCATTAAGCTCAGAACAGCAGAAACCAGACTAGGAATAATAAACTGCAAGAAAGAAATGGATATGCTAAGGTTTTTACTGGAATAAAGACAAGAAAATGGATGAATTCATGCTGACCTTTGTAAAACAATAAAGCCACAAAACATAGAACAAAGCTCATAGCAGTAACATTTAACTACTACTGAGAGCACTTCCTCCTGTTGTATTTGATGAGTAAGACATACTAAGATAATATGGACCAAGAGATTTCCAAGCAGCGTCTTCCAATGCAGAGCTGTTCCCTGTGTCTGAAAGTCCTAGATAACACTTCCTCTAGGTTTTCAGCAAGCACCTGTCTTATTCTGAAACAGATGTATCCATATTTGAATACTTTGATCAAAAGGGGCCAGACAGTCCAGTCTTTTTTTGTATGTCTCCTGGAGCCTAGATGGCAGGTGAGAAAAGAAATTGTTGTGCATCTTGGGAAGAAAGGGAATAATCCAGGCACTGGAGAGACACGTGTCCAGGAATTCCTTACCTTAACCATATTTGTCTGGTCTATCTGGTGGCAATTTACTCAGTGAAAATGAGAGTATTTCAGTTCTGGCTTTATACAGTCAAATGATACTAAGACATTGAACCATAAAGTCATTTTGAAACAGTACATTGAAACACTCCAGTTTAAAACACTAGAGCCAGTATATTCTGAAATCACATGTATTTCAAAACAAAATGCCACTGAAATACTTCCCTTCTCCTTTCAGCTGACAGTCCCCAGCAGAAAACATTATGCAG
Source organism: Loriculus beryllinus (assembly GCA_039877255.1). Classification (NCBI taxonomy): domain Eukaryota; kingdom Metazoa; phylum Chordata; class Aves; order Psittaciformes; family Psittacidae; genus Loriculus; species Loriculus beryllinus. The sequence continues at coordinate 46,201 of JBCJKH010054727.1, read as the reverse complement.
TTGTAAAAATTTCTCAGCAGTTCCATTTATGAGTTTAGTTTTGGTAGCATTTCCCCATCCCTGATGGGAAGCTCGGGTGAAAGAGGTCCCCAAGCTCACTGCAAAGGCAGGAGCATCCTGCAGTCCATATGCTTAAGCCTTAAAAGAGATTTGGCTATGACAAATTTAACACAAGGCTGAAACCTGCTCTATCCTTACTAAAATCTCCCGCAGTGAGATCATACAGTATCTGTTTTAATGGTGAAAAAATGTAGATTATTAAATAGAGAAGGCATCCCTGTTCATTTCTATGTTTGCAGTGGCTGAAGGTGCTGTGTTTAATATAGCAGCTTCCTGGTTTTCGCACACACTTCTACTCCACCTCCACATGAGCCTTGCTGAGGGAGGGGGATGACTGCCCTCATTTTGCTATTAAAAAGCTAGTGATCTGGAAGGCTTTTTCTGATTCACCCAGTCCCAAGATTGCTTTGCTTAAATTGGAAACATAGCCAATTTACATTGTCATCATACAAACATAGTCATCAGCTGAGCCATTCACAAAAAAATTAGCTCCGTAGCTTTAGAAGACTGTCACTTTACATGGTGATGAGTCACATATCCCTTGTTCCAAAGTAGCCTTGTGTGCATGCGAGTGACTGCAGGCATAGATATATATATATATTTCATATAAATACATATACATATTTATATGTATGACTCTGAAAATAGGCAACAAGAAAAATAAGATTACAGTTTTGTGGGGAAAAAATCATAGTTCATCCTACACTTTGTTCACCATAGCAACACTTTCTCACACACACAGAGGCAGTAAAATAGAAAAAAGTAAAGCTCCTATCTCATTTTCACCCAAGCCTACTCCAACAACAAGAACAAAGCTTTTATCTTCCAAATAGGGATAAAACACTGTCGTAGCAGTTCATTGCATAGGCATGCAGAGACTTTTCAAGCAAGTATACATTTTCATACTCTTGCATGGGTATTTAGCACAGCCTATTAGGAAATGCCTGTGTACTTCCCAGCACAAGTATTTCTGTGTCTTATAATGGCTGTCCTGTTAACAGCTTCCTATTGCCTAGCTTCCTAGGAAGCTAACAACTTCCTTCTTACTCACGACAATACTACACGTGTGCATGCACACATACTAACTAGTTCATACTTCAGTTTTCCAGCAAAAATAAAACTGAGGTTGAGGGTAACAGGAAAGGTGATAGTATTATACTTTACTGGCCATGATGTGTGTTTTACCAGCACTTAAAAGGTTCACATGATAGCATTGGGACTGTGCTGTACAAACACATATAGGATACATGTAAGTCAATTATACATATTTAATCATTCCTGAAGACCCCACAGCCTGAGGATATGAGCAGTGCCTGCTGAGGTCACATCAAAGAAATCTATTGGCATCAGCAAGCCCAAATTAAGCAAAACATATCTGTGGTTTAGAAACAGGTCACTGCAACACAGGAAGGTTAAAGGGCCTGTTCATGGACATGCAAAAAGTTGCTTGTGGAGAGGCTTGAACATAAATCTCCCAAGTCCCCCTTGACATCCAAAACATGACCTATTTGCCCTCAGTCAGGAACCTACATTGCTCTGTCTGCTACTTTGCTTTGTGTCTCTTTTTTTACTTTTTCCTAAAGAAAACAGCTAAACTCTCTGAAATCTGCCACTAGCATTATGGAAGAAAATCATGTATTGTTCACCCTCAATTGAGGCCTGATGCCAGAGATATTCTTTTGTAATATTTTGAGTACCTAGAGAAAAGCTGTAGCCAGGCTACAACTCAGCTTGTAACATGACTTCTGTAGAAGTGATCTGATTTACCATGGTTTTCTCACAGCTTTAAGCTGAGACTCCACTCACTTTTGAGATAATGACAAAGTGTGCCAATCATCAAGAAAACTCATTGAGAAAAGGAACATCTTAATGACCTCTTGGCTAAAACATACGAGTATAATTCGCTTTCTCTAGTGCATCACCTCTTGCCAGCCTATTGTCACTGTAAGTGCCCAGTGGTCCAACGAGACCGCAATGGTAAGGATGCATAGGAGGCAAGGTGACACTGAGCACTCATCACTAGAGAAAACCACATTGTGCTGCAGTGAGGCTGAGGTTGAGGGAGAGATGTAGCTCCTTCTTCCTACTTAATGAGCCTCATGTCCCCACACGAACAGCAGTGGCAGCTCACTGATTTGCAGCATATTGCAAGGGGACTCTGTAGTTCCATCCTTACCAGACCCAACACTACCAAAGTACTTCCCTATTTTATAGCACTTACTGTAGGCACCGTTCAGCTGCTGGTCTCCCTTTTATTTCTCCCTCACATGCTGAACATGCCAGCTTGCCAAGCAAGGCAAGCCTTTCTAGTAGCCTAGAGAATATTGCCAGTCCTGTCACTGTCCTGGCACTAACTAGGTCTTGTTCATTCACAGAAGAATGATTGATAACAACATAAACATGGTGATTTCGGGGGTTTCAAGGTCAGGAGACAAGTCCAGCTGCCATGTAAATAGCCAAAGCTGAAGGACTATTTCTATTTTGATGCAACACTATCACAATTAAATCAAAAGTTCAGGTTTTATTCTTTCAAAATATAACATTTGCAGGAAGGCTAAGAAATCCAATGGCCTTAAACACTATTATTTCACAGGCTACTTAGCACTGCCCTCTGCAGCTGCAGCTCTGTGACCATAAGTTCCTGAACTGTACATGCATTGGATCTCAGGCACATCTACCCAAATTCCCATGCTGGGATGTAGATATGCCCTCAAGAAGAGAATCAGCTGAATCCATCTTCACTTTCATGGCAGGGGGTTTGGAACTAGATGATTTTAAGGTCCTTTCCAACCCTAACTATTCTATTATTTTATGCTGAATTTTTAGTTCACTCTCCTAGAAGAATACTTGGGATTTTTTTCTCTCCCCACTCCAGCATCTTTAATTCAACATCAAATTCAATTGCCCTGAATTGCATTTTTTGCCCTTTTTGAAGATGAATCTCTGCTAAGTAGAAGAACTGAAAGGGATTGGTAAATAATAGCATACTGCTGCCATGCTGGGAACTGTGCTGCTGTACTCAATGCACTCACATGAGTCACTTGTCTGTAAGTTGTCATTTATGCTTTTGCTTGTCTAACACGGTGATTGAGCATTTCCTCTGTGTAAATGTGTGTATATCTTCTTTACTGAGGCACACACGGATGCACAAGGTCTTCTTGAGGATGTAAATTCATTTTCCTGTCTTTTCAGCAGAGTGGCTGATTTCAGTGTCATTAGCTGATCCGCACTGGAACTTTGAGCCATTCATTGAGGTAAATGTCTAGGCAGGTGAAACTAATGTTTCCCTTTCTCAGCTAGGATGAAACAGTTCATTTACTCAAGCCGGCCATATTAGGAGCAGTAATCTACTTACTTCATAGCCAAGAATTTTACGAAGAGATGGCCAAGGGGCACTCAGCAAAATCAGCACTGATTTTTCAGCACAGCCTGGAACACAGCCAGGTCTCATGGGGCCAGAATAACATAAATACAGTACCTAAGCCTTAAAATGGTTAAAGGAAATAGCGTGTACAAGTCTGTCAGCCAAAATCAGTTTGGGCAGGTGAGAGGAAATGGGTTCCTAAAGAATGAAAGAATGGGATAATTAACCTCACTTAACATGGGCTTATGAGGGTAAAAGACCCTGTCAAGTTAACATAATACTAATTTTGGAAAGTCCTAAGGTTGCTGCCACAAAGACTGCATCCTGCTTACACTTTTGTGCTTGCGACCTAAAGGCACTTTAATCACTGAAGTTTGGAAGCAGCAGAACAGATTGAATGGATTTAAAAGGAACCGACAGTCCTTGATTTTGGGGCAAAACCTTGCAGACCGGGAGGTGCTGTTAGTGGGCTCCTAACATATACCCGCTTGCAATTGTTAGAGATGCTGAAGACAGGAGCAAAGTTTCACTGAGAGACTTCCTCCTGATTTTGTCTCCAGCCAGGCTGGAGTGTCATATTGTGCAACTAAACCTGTCAGCATGAAACATCCAGCTTGTTTTCTCTGCCAAAGAGGTTCTGGTAGACCTGAAAACAACTGGAACGTCTCCAGGCTGCTGCTGTCCCAGCAGGCCTCCCCTCCACTATTCAATTCTGACTATTCTTAATAATTTATCTCTGTGTCTTGGGTTTGATTAATACTAATTGACTGTCAAAAATGCAGCCGAGTGCCCAGTGCTTTCTGCTGTCCCTAATGGGAATGTGCCGTATGAAAAAGGGTTTGTTTCAATGAGTTCCAGCCTTGCCTCCACCTAAAGCATCAGACCCTCACAGGTGTCTCAGCCCCATGGGGTGGGCAGTGGGGCTGCAGCCAGGACAACAGGACCAGAGAATGACAGCTATTACAGTCCTTCATCCACACCTGCGAACTGGAGTCATACTGAGATGCAACCTTGTGTGCCATATTACCAAGGCTCACATTGCTCAGCACCTTCCTTGCCAGTGACCCGGCCTTTGCCACTGCCTAGTTATTCTCCCCGGCTGCCATCAATAAGCGGTGACATGGGGTCCTTAAAATGCCCTGAAGGTTCCACTTTTGGACAAATTCAACCAGGCTCATTTGCAGTTGTCGTGCCTATGAAAAATGCTGCCTTTTTTTTTGCTGCAAACAGCTGGAACAAGTTCAATTGAATTTATATAAAGTCTGGGTTTGTTTCTGAGCTGGTGACTCATGTTCTTGTCTATTTCTGATTAAATGTTATCCCTGTAAATGGCATGCACATTTTTTCCTATTTAATTGTCATGGCTGAGGGGATTTAATCTATTCACCAATTCAATAAAACGTTATCATCGGCCGGCCACACAGAATGCAATCAGAGTGCCATTGAATGCATGGCTACGAGACACAGACGTGCACCTCTGACTTTAGGTGAAGGCATTCAAGATGAGCTTTATTTGATTCAAAAAGAAAGAACTAAAAACTGCATTCACAGAGCCAGATGTCTTATACGCAAACAGGAGTCACGAGCAGCAAGAGTGATCCCAGTACACTGCAGTATTTAATTGATGCGAGTTTGATGTTCAAAAAATATCAGTGGGCAATTCCTGCATATGCGTGTTCACCAACAAGAGGAAGAGCAGCTGGGGTGCTGGTGGCACTATCTCAAGCCTTCTGAAGGCAATGAAGGTTATTTTTACACACATCTCTTGGATTTGCCTCATGTCAAAACCCAAAGGTTTTGAGGTGCACAGATTTCTTGGCTGTTTAATTCTCACCAGTGAGGTCAGGTATCCAAAACAGCTCAGCTCTGCCTAATGCAAGTCTGACAGATATTTTTTCAAGTACCTTTTTATTGATATGCAGCACGCTAAGAGCCACTGAAGATTTGGCAATTGTGTTTGCTCTTGAAGTCTATTAGATTTAGAAGTGCCACCATTTCTGCTTCCTTGTAGGAGGGTTGTTTTCTTCAGCTATGGCATCTGTTCAAGCCCCCAAGGGGGTTTTTGAGCCAGCCAGGCTGCTCCCACTGAGGAATCCCCACTGTCCTGCTGACTGGCCACAGGGGTACATCAGCATATCTGCAACATGGATTTCATACGGGTTGCCTATAGGAAAACCTCCCACCATTCATTTCTAGTATTTTTGGGAATCTCTTCAAGCTGCTAAAAGACAGACCATTGCCTCTGCATAAAAAGAACTGAAAGTGTATTCCTCCCCAACTGTCTAGCGTCCAAATGAAATCAGATTGTTCAGACTCTCATATGGCGGGGCCTGGCTTTTGCAACTGCAATGCATCAAGAGATAATCGTGAGTTAATATAAAGCAATGGTAATGAACAATAAAGAATGCTTTATATAGTTTTATAATCATCATACGGCCCCATTATACCCAAATGTACCCATAAATCTGCCAAAGGAGGCAGCTCTACAGCAGAGACCCTTTTATATGTATTTAAAAAACGGGAAAAAAGTCATATCAATCCTTGGCAGACCTAATCTAGTATCATATAACATTTATCATAATACCAGTAGCATTAAACTGGATGTCCACTGCACTGTGAGATGGTAGCAGTTTATTGCAGTCCAAAGAGAACTGTCATGCTGAATCATAGAATGGTTAGGTTTGGAAAGGACCTCAAGATCATCTAGTTCCAAATCTCCTGAGCAGATGGCAGCTTTGCCAGAGAGAATAAAGCACTTCTGTATTGAAATAGGGAAACCAAAATTTCTCTCTGTGCCATGGACCCTGCTAAAGAAAGCTAATGGATAGCCAGACACTACAGAAATTTCCAGTGCAGCTTGCATGAAGCCTCAGAAATCTAGATGACTTTTAGGAAATGCTGTGCGAGCTGGGATGTGGCCCCAGTGGAAAAAGGAGATGGTATTGCAAAGGGCCTCATTCACACCTTGCAAGGTGCTTTCGGTACAGTTCAATACACATAGCAGGACTGCTGACCACATATGCTCGGAGTATGTTGGACGTTTTTTCTCAGCAATACCAGTGCCCAAAAAATCAGAAAAATCTTAGAGAAAAATCTTAGAGAAAAAATGTTTTTCTTATCAGAAAAATCTTAGAGCTGAGAGCTTGACTTTCCCAAATTAGGCTGCAGAGAGGTGGTTGAAAATTTCTTTACAAGCTATTACTTGAGAAAAATTGGACTTTCAGCTAATCACAGGCTCATGCACAAGGCTCAGTTTTCAGTAGAAAACTCTGATTTCTCATCTTAGAAACTCAGCAAATAGAAAAGCACATAGTGCTTCATGGAAAACATTCCCAACAGGAAAACAGAAAAGCAGAGCCTTCAAGTACTACTTCCACTAGGCCTTGAGGTGGTGCTTTCAAACTAAGATATTTAGGCTTTTGTCTGCTTTAGCATTTTGTGTTTCTGTGTTTCAAATAGGCCACAACACTATCTATATGGAAAGTGTTGAAGCATTTTTCCCCCATGCACGTTTGAAAGTGAAGGTGTGAATAGCATAAATGATATGTACTGACACAAAGCTCTGCATCACACTTACAAACATTGCTGTGGGTTTTATCCTTTCAACTTGGACCCTTTCTGGCTGTCAGTGCAATCACAACCATTAATCAACTTCTACAGACCCCCAGTCGGCACAGAAACCCTCATTTATGACTTTCCAGAGAGATCGCTGTTTATTTCTTAGGACTATTTGCAAACACTGCTGTCTGCTGTTTAAAGACCCAAAGTAATTTTGACTTAATATTTTCACTCCCCTGTTTGTGACCTAAGCCAGAAATCTGGGGTTATTTTAAGCATTTCTCTAATAGCTGTATGCATTCAGTGGGTTGAGCAATCTTCAGAAGAGCGACAGAAATTGAAGAACTGGAAGGAACCAAGCCCAGCTTTAAAAATGGAATCTGGAAAACAAAGTCACTGCTAGTATTGCTGCAGGCAATCCAAAAGGCATGCCTGAGCTGCTTCTAATCATATCAGCCCTACTTCCCAGCAGGAGGTAAGGGAGGAATTGTGACACAAAACTGACAAACATACCTTTTATTTCACATCAGCCAGAGTACCACGCTGAGAGTAGTGATTCAGGCTTTTCTCAGGAAAACTCACTCTGGCCTATTGGGAGCATCATCTTAGCAACTGATCACTGTGATCCCAATTAGAAAGAGCAGTCAAAGCCAGAGACGAGCCCGTCAGTGAGGGGTTGGATCCTGCACTGCAGCCAGCAAACACATATTCCTGTACAATTACTGTCCCTCCCAGTAATAAGTCCCCACAAAACCTGCTTACCCACATGTGACACTTCACTAGGGATGCATCCCACACCATGGTGGTGGGAGGGAAGGATGTGCCCTCCTTGCATAGAGCAAAGGGAGGCTACGGAGAAGCATCACAGACCCACTAGCTCCAGAGTCTGCCTACAGTAAGTGGTTATAGGCAGCTGTGGGCACATCAGAAGTGGTTTTAATCTAGATCAGACAAATCTGCAGCAGCTCAGCAAGTGAGAGCACACATGAGCCAAATGGCCAAAGTCCAGATTAAGCAAGACCACATGTTGCGCAGAGATGTCTGCAGCTACAACGCCACCTCACAGCAAGAAAGGACTTTCCAGTAAGAGCCACCTTGCTGTGACTTTTAATCATGCATGCATAAACAACCTCATCTTTGCGAGGCAAAAGAGCACTTTGTCAAGACAGACTAAGTTGGACACTTGATAATTTAATTGCCCTTGCTTGATTATTACAGTCTGGATCACAGAAGTATTGATTTCTGAGAAAGGCTCTCCAGACCTTTCACTGGGCTCTACCTCAAAGTGAACTAACAAGTGTTGGGGAATTAAATCTGCACTATAAATAATTTAAAGCAATGTATCATCCATAGACTGCTTTAAAGAGTAGTGTAGGGTAATAGGAACATAAGCCATGGCAATATCGGTGGAGAGGACAAGCTGCCACTCTTTGGTTTTCCTACCAGTAAATGTTAAGGGTTTCTTCAGTGGCCCAGCTCCAAACATCAGAATCTCAGCTTTTGGTAATAGTAATAATTATTGTAATTATAATTATTAAGTATAATGACAAATTCTCTAGGATGATGGGACCAAAAAAAGGCAAAAGAGATCATCAAAACTCAAACAAAAGTGCAAAAAAAAAAAAAAAAAGAAAAAATAAGTTAAAATAATGATGTCAAAGCTCTGATTTTTCAATCAATTTCCAAGCACATTTTGTCTGCGGAGTGAGGGTATCATTATAAAGAAAACACAGTGCCTTCCAAGTTCATCAAGAAGCCAAAGTCCAAACAAATTTAGGAGAATGAATGAGAAGGGGCAAGATTTTGAGAACACAACAATGAAATGATAATAAATCCTCTTTCTGTGTTATTTTGTGAAGCTTAGTCCTACTTTTAAAAATAACTTTATTTCACCAAAGGATCCAGTGACAGAATTGTTGCATGCCAACCTAAATTACAGCCTGTCAACAGAAACAAAAGCCTTAAGACAGGAAAAGTTGTTGCAACCTATGACAGTGGGATGAAGCCAAGATGATTTAATATAGGAATGTAGGTGGTGTGCTGCACCCTTCTAATCAAAATTAACTGGTCTGAAGTTCAGTGATCTGCCCAGAAAGCAACATAAATAGTAGCACATATCAGAATTGCTGTTGCTAATAAATGCCGTTAACACTATGGCAGGTCTTCAGCCTACTTAGCCCAGCAGAGCTTTGCAGCCTTTGGAGAGGATACAAGAGGGAAAGGATTGTGTAAGGCAACGAGACGAGCCCCAAAGTCTTTGCTCACAGAGTTATACAACTGAATAAAATTACTAAGTCTCAGTAAAGAGACAAGTCTGCTTTTAAATTGACAGTTCTCATTATGGCAAAATAATATGTGAAAATAATGACACCTGGGATCTCAGAACTGGGGAGAAATGTTTTAAAACCCCAAAGATTTGTTTTTTTCTGTGCTTATCTCCACATTTTGAGGGAAAACCTCAGGATTTTTCTGCTCACTGCGAAAACAGTGTGAATTGGAGCCTATTTCCTTCAACAGAACTCATGCTCTACAAAACTGCGTAACATCCCAGCTCTTTAAATCTGCAGATCCATAACTGAGGAGAACACAGTGATATTTGTGCAAGGTCATAGCCCCATTTAATGGAATTAAGGGAATTTATAGTTCCCTGGTTTGCCACACATTTTGGGGGAAAATCACTTTCACCTTGATCTAAACTAACTCCCCAGTGACTTCAAGCAGAAATTAGAAGATCCCTAAATGTTTCATGCATTATTGTTTTCCTGCCTTTGTAAAACAGGTTCCAGTCAGTTTGGCAGAGTGAGAGGCTCAAATAGAAATGGAACAGAGAACCATATCCATACTTGAGAGCAGATTGGTCTTTCCTGCATCTGTTGCCACACAGCACTGGTAGCTTAGGCCAGCCCAGAAGCTGAATTCATGTCACAGGAAAAAACAGGCACCTTGAGTTCGGTGTTGCTTCTCCATTTGCACAAGCTGCACAAGGGACAACCTCAGCACTGAGATGCTGTAAGAAGCCCTTATTTTTTCAGCTCTGTACTAGGCATGCAAGGAAAGGAAGCAGCAGGGGAAGAGAAGATGTAGCGTTCCTGATGGGGCAAGGCAAGACCTGCTCTCTAAAGAGGACTGTCATGGGAAGTAGAAAATTGAAAAGTTGTTACAAAGGTAAACCAAACTCCAACATTTCAATACATATTGCTCTTGCTTTATTCCCCGAGGAAAATACTGTATTCAGAGGACTTAAAATAATTCTATCAAAATATGCATTTCTTCTAAGTAGTAACTGCTGTTGCAAAGGTTAAAAAGTTGAGGAGAGGGGAAATTATTACTGAAATCCATCTTATGAAAGAACTATCAACAGCATGTTTATTTATCCTGTGCTTTGAGGGAATTGAAAATACCTTAAAAGCTCTTTGAGTTGCACACCCTTTTTCTTAAAAAAATTATAATTAAAAGTCTTTATACTTGCTGCAGCATGTTCTGTGGGAATTACTAAGAATTACAATAATGGTTTGATCATGGTAATATGATCAAAATAGTATCACAGAGCTGTAAAAAATGCTGAAAGATAAGGAAAAATGTCATAGATTTCTTTCCCAGTAGTGGAAACTATTCAAATAAAAACCAGCAAAGCATTAATAATTTTTCTTTCTAAGGGAGCCATGAATTTCAAACACTGTGTATTTCAAAAGAAAGTATTTTTCCATGGACATTTGAGTGAATAGCAAGTGCCAAATACTTCTAACATACCTACCCATTTGCTGGCAACTTCCAGCTCTCCTTGCTTCAGGCAGAAAGATGTGAACAACCGCTTGGCTTCTAGTATTTTTTCCCAAACAACTCCCAAGCATTTTCTGTTATTAAGGTAGGAAATTGTTGTATCTAGGATAATTAGAATCAATTTAATTATTATTATTATCATTACTATTATTATTATCAACTGTTATAATCAACAAAATTGAAAGCTTTCCTTCCTGCTACTCAGCCACAATTTTACTAAGGAAACATGCAACACATCACCTCATGCAATAACACAACAACAAAAGCAGTCTGCTACTTCCACTGGCACAATGTCTTAATGCTGACCTGCCTATGGACATATAACAAGTACTCTGTGCTAAAGCCAAAGCAGTGCTTAAAACATTGTTATTTTAGGTTTCTCCACATCTTGTAAGTTGAAGTGATCCATATATAATCAAGATAAAAGACACAGAGGTACACAAACAGCATTTGTTTTCATCTTGGTGATATGAAAAGGAAGCTCATGACATACAGGAAATTACCAAGTAAATTACATCCAGGAAGAATAAAAGTTGTTTGACTCAAAGATTTAGTTATATTTGGAGTATCATGGATTAATTGAAAAGGCAGATTAGGAGAAACTTGAGAGATGTATGTGTATATACAGATGTGAGGGTCTGACTAAGTTTATATTTGCATTTATTTGCAATAGTTTCTTTTAATGGAAATAAAAGAAACAGCCCACACCATGAAACTGGAATTGATTTTGCAGGAATTAGATAAAAAGATACTAATCTAAAAAATCAGAAAGCATAAATAAGTATCCATTTAAGACTGCAAAACATCCAACAGATAAAGAAGATTTGGTATAAGACTCAAAAGACTGCAAATCATTGATAGAGAGTGAAATATATATATATATATATAAGCTATATTCTAGTATAGATAATATACTCTGTATTTTATATTGTATATTTATATAAATAACAGAAAATTCACAGTCATTTGTTTGCTCAATGTAGCTAACGGAGTTGCATGGAGCAGAAATGAGAGCCAAACTTTATTTACAGTGTTCTATGCAGTGAATCGCAAAAAAACTGGATTCTAAAAGATTCCTAACTGGTCTGGTTTTAGAGGAAGACATTATACAGCAGAGATGACAAAAATACTTGAGGCACACAAAACTCCTCTTGCATCCTTCTCCTTCAGCTCATGAAAACAGAGCTTTCATTTTAAGGGACTTCAGCCACAGTAGCCCTGAAATCAGTGAGAATCTTCCTAGATACAGCCTCTCTTCCTGCACTTCTCCACTGAAGCTACCTACATTGAAAGTGAAGACTCAGAGACATAAGGAAAGCCATTTAGATTTTTCAAAATTGATCCTTTGATCACTGTCCTTACTCAAATTTCAATCATCCTTCACTTTAGGGTTTAGCCAGATAATGTGCCTCACATTCGGACCTTGTCAAACTGAGGGACATGCCTGAAAGTGAAGCATCAGTGGTGCAAGTGGCCTTTATAGGTAGAGATGGCTGTGTCTTGACAGCTAATTTCAATTTTACAGCCTGCAACCAAACACTGAACAGATTTGCTTTCTTTTCTGTTTAGTACAAGGGAAAAGCCACACAGGCTGTTGCTAGAAGCAGGCCAAGCAGAACAGAGTGTGCAGCAGGTACTTGGTAGCGAGGTGACTGGAGCTATCACACAGGAGACAACTTTTCTGATCTTTCAGAGTGAGTGAGGATTATGCCAAACCCTAATGTTCCATACAAAGGAAATGAAACCACTCAACACATTTTACAGCTCAAGGAAAAATGTTGCTTCATTTTTCCTCAGATGAAGTATTTAGCTGTGTTAGCAGGACATTATTAGATTTATTACCATGTCAAGTCCAAGAAAGCTACTGGTTTAACTCTTGGTGCAATCTGGTTGGAAGGAGGAGAAGTGAACAGATTTGAAGCAGCCATGATTCTTTTTAAAGGCATTAACAAATGCAACTGTTTTGAGCCAGTAAGACACATTAGGAGAATGTAGTCATCCTGAGAGTTCAGTTTAGAAATCCGCATATAGCCAGGCATAGGAAGGCTAATGTACAAAGAAAATAATGATACAGTTCCCACTTCTTACCTAAAAGCAAGCAAAAATTTTTGGAGCCCTGTGCAATCTGAAGCTGCACATGGTGTTTCCAAAGGTTTCTTGGGCTCTGGATTTACTAGGAATTAAGTCCCTGAGTGCACTGCATTTCCTTAGCTGAGCTAGGAGCAGTTGCACTTTAAATGCTTCAAGTTCAGAGTCCAATACCCCTAACTCTTTCTGAGCAGCACCACACTCCATCATTTCTATGCATTTCACTGTAATCATTTCTGGAGTAATATCTAACGCTCAAATGCACACTCTGCTCACCACCACAGCTTGCTTCATCCTCCATCTGAAAAGCAAGGGAAGAAGAAATGAAAGTTCCCTATACTACCCCACTGCGTTGCATGTTCTTAAGTACAGTGTTCTAAAATAGAAAAACAGACTTTTAATATCCCTTACATGATCAATGCGTGCTGTAGCAAGCCCTTGCATCACCACACTGGGATACTGTAAGGGACAAGTCTGGGTGAAAAAAGTATTAAACAACAGGCTGTAGCTGAAGATTAGAAGGTGGAGGAGCAGGTTTAATACCCATGGAAGCAAAAGGGAGAAAATACAGCATCAGCAGGCCCCAGTTTCCCTGCCCCCCTCCAGCTACCAGTTAGTCACCAAAAGAGTTCAGGAGAATATTTGCATTTGATGGTGCGGCTTGTGCAAGGCAATGAGCATAGACTCCCCATTACTGAGCTACTAGGCTAGGTACCTAGTGGTACCTAGTACCACTAGGCAAGCAGGAGCAAAAGGAACCAGCAGCACTCAATACTGCCTGGGCAGCATGAAGAACAGTCTGAATTCCATTTACCCAGTGGCTCTGCAAGCCACTTTCTGACATATGGACCAAAAATCAACACCAAAAATCTCCAGAGCTTTACCACTCAGTGATACAAAACCACAGCACTTCTTGTGCTGATGCAGAATATCAACATGCTTTGCACTTATTTGGCTAATATTCATTTCTGCACACACAGATGCCAAGTCTGAAATTGCATTCATTCAGTCTTGGCATTTAATTCAAGAAGCAAAGGGAATAACCCTGCTTTTACTAATGCCTGTAAAATGATGCTGTTGCAGGATTCAGGTGCTTCTCGTCCACCAAAGTATCTTCCAAAAGGCTCAGAGAACAGATGCTGGGCTGCTAACCAACCCAAAAAGGAAACAACAACAAGCGTGATGTGGGGGGAAAAGCAGGACTAATGAAACCCTAAGAAAGTGCTTGATGGTTTCCACAGCCAGCACATCTTTCTCAGTGACAGACAATTCATCTTTTACTAGCTCCCATTGCCTAGAGACCAGTCTCTTGGTTGTTTTCAACTAAACCTCCATAAACCAAAGTATTTTCAAACAGGAAACCAGATGTGATGGGGCCTGCCCCAGCCTGTGACAGGGACACACAGGCTAATAATGATTGATGCCATATCACTCTCCAGAAAGCACCCACTTGCCACATCAGGTGTTTTTATTGTCATTTATGGAGAGATGATGGAGGTGCCAGCAAAACTGAGGTCTGGGGTCAAGGAAAAAGGGATGGCAGTAAGAAATAGCCAATTAAGCTTTCCCTGCTCACCAGGAGGAGGATATAGAAACACACATTAAGCGAAAGCAGTGTAGTGATTTTTTTTCCTTGTGTTTTCCTGCTCTCTGTGGTCCCACAGTGCTGGCACTGCTCACGTTGAGGAAGACCTAAATGAGGAGGTGGCTGCCATGGTTAAGCTGTGGATCAACATGGACGAAGCTGGGAGGGGGATGCAGAGCCATGGTGCCTGCTAGGGACAGGGAGCTGGCTACGAGCACAGTAACAGCTGTAAAACCAGCAGCGTTTCAGATTTGCACAGCATTGCTCCTCTAGAGGTTATTTGCTATTAAACATCTCTGCTTTCTAATGCATGTTTGACTTTGCAAGAGGAAAATGCTAAGAAATCCACATATGTGGGAGTCAGTGTGCAAACACACACGAGCCCTTGGCATTTTTCTAACTTCTACCCAGTAATGGATATATGTAGTGTGTGCCACACATAAACACAAGTGGAAAAGCACAGATTCCCCGTGCTCAAGTGTTGGCTAGTTTGAGACAGAAGAAAAGCCTGAATCTGGTACCTCACAAAAAGATACAAGCCTCTCACACTTAAAATGTGTTCATTGCCACACGATGCGTCTTCTTAAGCATACTAATGCCCTCTAGAGCAGCTTTCACACCCTTTTCCCCCAAACCAGTAACTGCTCCAGTCTGTGGTCTCAGGTAAGTTAACATTTCTCTGCCTCTCACTTGGCAAAGGTTTAGTCACACCTAACGGACATGCTGCCGTGCTGGAAACTGCTAAAAATAAGAGCAAGAAGTGCCCTGGTGAAGCAGGGAGGACAGACAAGGCACTGTTCTCTGCCTTAACTGTTCGAAGTTGTGTAGCGCTTCTGAATTAGGTATGGCTTCACATCAGCCAGTCATAGCTGTCATCTGCTGTGAGTTACAAATATGGATCAATGGTAAATGAACTATTTGTGCTTCACTTTATTTTATGAGTTAGACCAACTTATTGTCTTGATTTTTCATTAAAATACAATAAAGCTCATAAATTAATAAAGGCAATAGGATCTGCAGAGCCTGGTATTGAATGAGCTGGGTAATTTCATGTGTGAGGTTATTTATCCTCCAGTTGCAGACTCACTTTTTCTTTCCCCCCTCTCCTCTCCTCCTATTTAAACTAATCAGAGCCATTTCAGGGAAGGAACAAGGTAAAATGGAGTCCTGAAATTGGTTTGCTCAGGCATCATTGCTGGCTGGGGCTCTCAGCTCAGTGCCAGGACAGAAGGAGCTATCACACAGTCCAGAAAGCTTTTGCACACTATTTTGAAGGCATTTGCATTCCATTAAGGACAAACAGAACACAGCTGGAGAGCATCTTTCACTACCTCCTTTGTGTCCTCAACTTGAGCTGTCTAGCTCACCTTAACAAATTCTGTGTCCAGCAGTACGTGTTTGCAGAGTTGCAAATGCTGCCTTCTCTCATGAAAAGCATCATGCTTCCAATCTGGGGGTGTCAGATTTGAATGGTGTCTGCCTCTGTACACACACAGGCACCTCAGAGGGGGAAGCTTCCCTGGGTGCTCCCCCAGGCGAGAAAGGGGCAATGGTGGGCTCTTGATGCCTCTACTGCAGGGAGACAAGGTGGTGCTGGGAGAGCAGAGGGAGGAAGGGAGTTTGTCAAAGAGTCCCCTTGTCTCTTTTCCACCTGTCCCATCCACACAGCACCCAGGAAAGTATGCATGCCTGGGTGCAGGTATCCAGGACCTCCTCACCTACACCACGAATGGATGAGCTTCTTAATTTAGATATTTATTCAGAAGTTCAGATGCTGGCCTGGCCTATTGAAACTCAATGAATAAAGAATAAAGCTCATGTCTCAAAGCTTGCCTCGTCCACGTGTTTCTCCAACCAACTTTCCAAGGCTTTTTATCCTAACCTTGCACTGAAACAAGGGATCGTTTTCAGCAGATCATCTGAGGGTGCATGGGGAAAAATAAACAACTTTCACATTAGTTGCAGAGAAGTGAACAAATGAATTACCCGCTGTTTTCAGCCAGTCATGAATAATTCAAATTCCCCTGTGTCAGTGGATCTAATTAGTAATCATCCAAACTACTCTTAAATTATCTAGTTTTGAGTTACTTGCATAGCAACGACATTCATTTCCGATAGAATTATTAATGCATTTGCCAGTGTGAGACCGCCAGGGCAGAGACAGTGGGAAGCCATACTACCAGTTAATGTTATTAATGTTTCTTTAACAATTAACCTATCCGGTGTTCAGGGACAAACAGCATATGTCATGTAGAGAGATATTTTTAAAGCTCTGTGGATATGTGCCATAAGTCCTGCTGATTTGGCCACCTTGAAAAGCAAGGAGCTGTCATTAGTGAAGGCTTGACCATGAATGTGAAAATTGCATAGGAATGAAGAGAAAATATGAAATAATAGAGTTACCAAGATATCACAGAATAGTGGATTCACACATAGAGGTGTGAATCCACTCCAAAAAGTGACTTTGCAAATGGAACAGTGCTTTTCATTGTTTCCCATCAAGTAAGAGAGATCTGTGATTTGCTTTCCCTGTTGCTAGTTTGCTCCCAAATGCAGCTCATGTCTGAAGCTCACTTGAGAGGTCCTTTCCCACGCTGTCTACCTGATTCTTCCATCAGTTCTTCTGAAAAGGGAACTGCCAGTTTCCTAGTTTCACTAAACAGTGTACCTCAAAACATGGCACAGGTGAGATTGGTCAGGAAGCGGTACGATTTTATTTATCATAATTCAGTAATAATGAGTGCATCATGACTTTTCCCTATCTACCAGGTATTCATAGTAAAACACCTGCTCCAGGATTGATGTGTAGCTAAGCAAGGTCAGGGTCAGACCTTTGTTTAAGGGCAAATCATGCCACATCTATTGCTGTGGGATTTTCATATCTCATTTTGAAACATCTGGCACTGATGTTTGTCACAGATGGGATACTGGGTTAGACAAAACTTAGATAACATAAAAACATGTTCCCAAACTTGATTGTTTTTAAAGGACTTTTTAAAGTTACCAATCTAACATTCCCTTCAAATATACCCTTCCAGAGAGGCAGTGCCAGCTTGCAAAGAGGTAACAATTTGACATCCCATAGAGAAGCTCTCACTCTCAGCTAAGCAGCATTTGGGTTCCTGGGCAGCTCATTGCAGCAGCCCATTCCCTTCACCAAAACTGTCACTAAACCAATTAAATAGCAGAAGGGATGTGCTTAGGGCAGCTACCAGCCCTGACTCCATCACTAAGGAAGTCACTTCGGTGCATCAGCTACCAGGACGGTAAATACCGACAGCTCGCTCCTACAGCTCTTAATATTTTCTATATAATTTTAAAATGGGTTAACTCGTTTTGAAGCAAATCACTTTGGGGGCTTTACTGGAAACCAATATTTGCAAGCACACTACATAAAATGCTTTTAAAAAATCAGTAAAACCGAACTGTCAAAAGACAAAGGAGAAATGAACTTTTACCAGCCCAGGAAATCAAGAGACCTGTCATTATTTAGAATTGTGAATGCTTTCTCATTAGCACAATG
The DNA here is from genome assembly GCA_039877255.1 of Loriculus beryllinus. NCBI lineage: Eukaryota > Metazoa > Chordata > Aves > Psittaciformes > Psittacidae > Loriculus > Loriculus beryllinus. The sequence continues at coordinate 28,243 of JBCJKH010054727.1, read as the reverse complement.
TGTTGTGTTGGAGCTGGCCATGTGGAAAAGTTCTGCATGATAAAATTACATGGGAGAGAGCACAACACAATTTTTATTGAATAAATACATTGATGCCACCAAAGGAAAGAAATGAAGTTGTAAACATATTTCCCAGACATCAGCTAACAGTAGGAGTTTACACTTTTTTCTGCAGTGGCCAAGTATAATAAAATTGATCTGTTGACTATACAGATCCATAAAATAGTTTACACAGAGATACAGTTATTGCCAGCTGGATCAGAAACAAAATTCTTCCAAAAGAAAGTGGACTTACAAGCATCCTTTTTCCATTACACATCATGGCAACTGCAGGGTGAATGAGGGCCAGATTTCTATGGAGCTAGGTACTTTGGGCTGGAAAGGCATTAAAAACCCCTGGACATTCTCCTCCTTGATGTAAACACAGGTTGTGGCCCTGCTTCAGGCGTTGCAATTGCCCTGGCAGAGGAAACTGGTTTGCAGGGTGCTTTGAATTGGTTTGGCAGGGACAGAAGAGGTAATGGGAGATGTTCTCTCTTAACACTCTCCAGAAGCAAACAGCTTAAACCACCATTAGCACCAGGGTCCACCAGCTAGTACTGGCATTTAGTCCCCAGGTCTCCTTGTCCTCACTCAGATCCAGATGTCCTCCTCAGAACTCCTCAGACAAAACCCACCAGACCAGGCTTTCAACATTGTTACTCCATGCAATCAATTTTGGTCTATTATTAGTGACAAATTAATTAAATCTTTAAATTGTCTCACTTAAAAACTCATTATCGTCCAAACTTTAAAAACCTTCAGTATTGTTCATGATCTTGATTCAGGAATCACATCATTGCAGATGGACATTGAAGCAAGCTGAGAATCAAGAAGCTTTTCTTATAGAATCTGGGAAAAAGGGACATATGGGCATAGAAAAAGAGAGATGCCTTATTTCAAAACTACAAATCCCTGTGATGGTGGAAGCACTCCTGTCTCCATAGCACACACAAGGTTGAAAGACCTGTGGGAAGACAATGCAGAGCAAGAGACGGAACCTGAGGCTCCAAAGAGCCTGACTAACGTCGAAATTGTTGGAATAGGCAATACCTTGCTGCAAGCCTCTTTTTCCTAACATTAGTCTTCCGATTACTAAAGAAAATCAGTATGGAAAATATGCAAAACCATAATTCATTATTTCACAGTGCAACATATACAAAATCTTCCTCAATGCACTGGCATTTAGTTTGAAATATGCCAAGGTTAATACCCGTAATGTAAAATCGTTATCTGCAGCAGAGTATTAATTAGGACCCTCATGCACAATGCATTAACAATTTGCATGCAAAGAGGGCTGCAGTGGTTCTCTGCAGGAGGCTGAGAGCATGCTATAGCTGACAGAGCTGGAAGACTTCAGGAAAAGCATCACACTGAGCTGTCTCACAGCCCAAAGTGGGGCTTTGGGCCAGCTCCAGATGCCTCTCTCCTGCCATATACCCAGAGCAAAAACCAGTTTTTCTGAACCTCTTGGTACTGCTGGGCAGACAAGAATCAGTCATTTGTACCTCTTTTGGTGTAAAGAACCCTGCAGGCACTGGGGATGTACCTCAGCATCAGCTGCCATAGGCAGCTTGCTTCCAAATTGTGATGGGCACCTTTCAAAGCCTCCCAACAGTAAGTTTTGCGGGCATGCATGTGCTGTATACTGTTTATATGGTACACAACAGGTCTGATATTTAACACTAATATTAACAGTCAGTCAGCCAGCCCCCAGCCCTTCAGACCTGTAATTCAACAGAAGTCGCCTCTAAAAGTCTCAAAGAAGGACAGAAGTCCACATTTCTGTCACTTTTTTTTGATTGCATAACTTAGGAGGACCTCACAACCTCCCATACATAACACTGGAACTCTCCACCTCGCATAGTAGCTCTAGGACAAAGCTTCAAAACTCTCAAGCGGGACATGAAACTGCTTGTCCAGCTGCAGGAGCACAGCTCCTGCTTGCAAATATTCCCAGAGAGTGTATGCATCCCTTCATCCTTCTTTTTCCTGTCTTGGTTAATCATAGTATCAGATCTTTTTTCCCCCATCTGTATTTTTTCCATTCTTTTCCTATAGGGGTTACTGATTTGGGTTTCAGTGGTTGCTTCCCTTGAAAACTCAACATTATCAAAACAAAATTAAAGTTTAAAATAAAAAATAAAATGTTTTTCCAGACAGGTGTTTTTCACATCCAAAATAGGAGCTATGATTTTCAGCAACCGCAAGGCACAATTAGATGTCTCAAGCAGCATGCCTAGAATTTATAAAGCCTCATTGAAATCATAAAACTAGAAAAAAGGAACATTGCGAGACCACCATGGACAAAAAAAGAATGATGTATACTGACATGGAGAAGGACACACACATCCACAGAAGACCATTGACTTCATGGACTTTCCATCAGACCAGCAAAGAAAACTGGGCTTCTTCAGAAGTAAAAAAGCCTTACTTATGTTTTAATTCTGGAGAGGAAGTCAAGATCTCTCATCTTAGGTGGCTTTCATCCGAAATGAAGAAGGTGCTGTTCTGGCAATTTGCACATACCTTTTGCCATGTTCTAGTGGAAATACTAAGCTGAGACAGACTCATGGTTTGGCTGTGGTGAATCAGAAGCTCTTATTAATGTGATCTGTCACCAAGCCAATGGTTAACATATCAGTCTTTTTACAGGACCTGTTATCTTGCTGCCGAACTCCAGCTATGAATGATGGCTGTGTGACTTGCAAATTGCTGGTACAGTCTGCAAGGCAAAAATCAATAGTCCCTCTAGAAAATTCCTGCTCTAATCAGGCCTGGATTTGATACAACAAGGACAAAAACATTTTTTTATGGCATTTTTAGGCTAACTTGTGAGAGAGCTCACTCATGCTACAGCATGTGCCAGGATGTTTGTAAGCTGTGCTGGCAAAGTTGAGTGGCTCTAAGGTTTGCACAAGGCCAGAAGTGAGCTGCCCGTGAGTTTTAAGGATGGTGCTTGATAGCCATATAAACAGAATTGAACAACAGGGTGATAAATCATGACCACCCCTCACCACTGTTCCCCAAATGGATTGAATTTTTATCAGAACACAACAAAGCAAGCACCAAATGTCAGGTTTATCCCACTCCTAGCAGGTGTTACAACATATGTGTTCACATGCTTTTTTCCACTTTTAATTACCATTAAAGCTCTCTCTTAGGCTCCTTTGGAGCTTCTTTTCCTCCCTGGCCAGGACCTGCTAGAGAACAAGTATTGGTGAGGCTTCAGCCAGATGTAGACTGAGATTCCAGCCTGGAACAACTGATGAGGCAGGAAAAATAAATCTCTGCATGCAGATGCCTGCCAAGCTCATCACCTGCTGAGCAATGCCTCTCCAGAGACCACATTGACTTTTTAAGGATTTGGTTTATTTTTCTTTTAATAACAAACATACAGCTGTTCCATGTTTCAAATTACTCCCATTCACTTTTCTTTCTTTTTTAATCTCGTTTCCAGCTTGTTTAGGGGAGGGCAAGCACTTGACATGCGGCAAAGCCATCAGTCAATGGTTCCACATCCTTGAACCCCAGGAAAAGGAAACTACATCCCTCCAACATTGCTCCCCCACTCAATGACAAAACTCTGCCTCTTTCACCCTTTGAGCTGTGACACCTTACTGTTTACCCCTTTTACCCCTTTGCCCCCTTGCATTAGCCAGCAAATCCAGGCTTCAAAGTCCCTGAGGTGTCTTTGATCCTCTCAGCCTCTTCCTGACACATACTTTCCCTGCCATCCAAAACTGAGGCACAAGATGAAAGGTGTGAAGATGAAAGAGCAGGAGAGCAAGCTTGATTCCTAAGGAGAGGTGGGACACAGCATAAAAGCCAGACTGCAGCTATCAGCACAGCACGAACAAGAAACATGACTTGATCCCAGTAAGAAGCCACTTTACTGCAAGCAGTTCTTAAAAATGCAGGGAAGGGATGCAAGCAACAGAGCTCTGCTGGCTAACATTGCTCCATTCCAACCCATGGCTGCATGCAGCAGCATCACCTCATGGAAATGATGATGGAAAATCTGCGGGAGGAACCTGCACCCTCACAGCCACAAAGCCAAATTCTAAACACTGCAAATTGCAAGACCCTGCTGAAGCCCATGGGCATCACACAATTCCTGAGCTAAAGGCTTTTGCACTTACACCACCTCCAGTGTCTTTGAAGCAAAGTTCCCTCCAAAATTCCAAAAACAGCATGGAAAAGTCAAAAAGGGCAAACAAGGGTCTCATAATGCTTAGAAGCTTTAAAGACAAAAGCTATTAGTAATAGGGGCCCCAAATGAAGTTTCACATCTAAACAGCAAGCCTTCCTTTCAACAGCAGTAGTTGCTGCTGGGAGCTCTGGATATTTTTGTAAAATCAGGCATCATGATGAATTGCATAAATATACTCATTTTCATACTAAAAATCTGTTCACCATGCCAAATTCTGCTGTCGTTTCTACGAGGGGATACTTGAAATAATGGAGTCACCTCTTATCTAGGTAAGTTTAGGGTTGTCTGATTGATCTTTCTGAGTAACTGCTATTCAAGTATTTTTCAGTACTTTTTTTTTGTCTGGAACAGGATTTTTCTTTAGCAATAAATATCCAAAATACAGACCTATTTATTTTTTTAATGGCCTGGGGCTTTCCTGTAAACTATGTTTGTAGTATCTTGGGCTTTTTGGCTACTCAAAACTATCTGGATAATCCCTTTTGGTGACAAAAGCATTTTGATAATCATTTGAAAGGTGCTTTTAGAAAAAAAAGATTATTCAAAATCTTTTGATTTCCTGACAAATTTGGGCCACAACCGGGAAACAACCTACTTAATTCTTTGAGGTGCTACTCATGCTTTAAAATAGTTCCCTTCTTCATTCTGTGCTAAGATGTCCTATTACATCCCTAACCTGTGATCACAGCAAAGATTAAACTTCTGAATTGCCCTGTTTCAAAAGAAAAAAGAAATGAAAGGACAGCAACCCCATTAAGTCCTAAAGAACAGAACATTTGGATTCAGTATTGTGACCTCAATGGTTATTTGATCCTGTGAATATCTGTGGCATTTATTGCCTCCAAAACCCATTGCAAATGCATTCCAGATTTACATACTTATTTTACAAGGTATTTTTGAGAATATCACCTTGGGTTTTGGAGGCAGACGGGGTTATGAGTAGATGCCTACATTAAACATATGACAAATACTCCAGCATACCCAGATTGTGCCTATGAAGCTACAGAACTGCAGAAGAGCCTCCCTGGAATGAGCTGATCCATCACAGCAACTCTCTACACTCTGTCCAGGCTTTGCAAAACTACCTGGGTCAGTGACAATTATCATCAAGGTAAATTAAATTCTCTGTCATGTCATATCACAATTAGCCAAGCAGCCATAATCATCTTCTATCTTGCTAAGTCCCTGAGTAGGAAGGTTGCTATGTGCTGTTGGGAGATAAGATAAATGCCCACATAGCTGTGAGAAATGCCCTTTTTCTGGATACACACAATCTATTTCAAAGGCAATAAATGCCCAACATGTGCTACTCCGCTTTTTCCCATAACCTTTCTCCCTCTGTAAGCTGACTATCACAGGTACTCTGCCTTCCTCCTAACTGCAACCCCATTTATACACTTGCTCATCACTTTTCCTAGTGTGGGCATGCAGTAGGAGATATAGAAGTGCCTGTCTGCGCTTGAAGAACTCATGCACCAACATATGAATGCACCCCTTGCAGGTATGCTCATTGTGAGCAGTCAGCAGGGCAAGAGAGGGAAATGCAGAAGAGTCTCCAGTGCATAAAGAGAAATCTTAGCACAAGAGAGGGTCTCCCTGCTTCAGTGCACCTATGCTTATACCTCTATGATCTCAAAGTCTCTAAACATATCAGATTTCCTTCAGTGCAGTCCTGTGCCTCTCTTTACCTCGACTGCCATCAGGCTTTTGGAGATCAGAGCTGCTGAAATCAAAAAGTTTATAGCCAGCCTATAGCATAACTCCCACCAACAGCCAGTCAGCGCAGTGTCATCCTTCCACTGCTCACAAACAGCCTCAATGAGAGCAAAAATAAAAGCTAACAAATGGTAAACTTTTGTAAATACTTTTTATCATTACTCACTAGGCTCATAAATCTCTCACACATTAGACAGTCAGACTAACAGGACACAGGAATTTTGCTGTTAGTGTCATAAATCTTTCTCATGTTCTTTCTGTGGTTATAACAACAGAAATTTATTGTTGCTTTCATTTCATCCTATATTCTGTGTAATTAATCTCTATGTGTTGCTGTGTACATTTAGAGACAGTACATTTTGTGCCTGCCCATTTGTATTTTTTTCAACAGCAAGTCCCATCTGAGTTAATATATTGTGTTATATTATATATAACCACTGACCATAACTCAGAACACAACACATTTTCATTTTGTTGCCCCATTATTTTTGCAGTAAGTCGATACGATATGAGGTGAAGCGTGCCTTGCTCAGCACTTATTGATCTGTCTGTTTGCTCATTGTTTACATCAAAGCACTACTTGTCAGCTCTGGCTCCGTTATGATTATCTTATCATGCAGGAAGCAACAGCCTCAAAAACTAAATGCTACTCAACATCCAAGGTCAGGTGATAACAACAACTAGCCCAAAGGTGTCCAGCAAGGCAGAGATGAGTAGTTAAGCAGGACCAAGTCTCTTTTCTATTAAGGGCAACTCTACATTGCAATCAGGAAAAGCAACTATAGTAGACAGAAGAACGTTTCAACCACCTCTTGCAGCTCAAGGCAGGGATGGGGGTAGAGTCACAATACTTCAAAATGAGAGGAGTCCTATGGACCACAAACGACAGACAAGCTGTCTTAATTTTTTTGGTGGAAAAATTTAGAGTGTACCAAAATTTTTTCCATCTTGCTATAGGGAACATCGATTTCATGGGAGATTCCAGTGAAGCAGAGATGATGTGCACTGGTTTGGACTTTTTGCCTCCTCGGCAAGTGCCTTGCACACCGGAAAACCATAACCCAGATTGTTTTTAAGGACATTTAGCCAGTTGTGCGTCAATGCAGCATATCAGTATCACTTTGGACCAAGACCAAACATCCAATGTATCACCTCTCTGCACATTCAATGCACCAAGATAGCATATAGCATTCATCCATCTTGCCCTGGCCTCATATGATGCCATTTGAGCAACAAAAATCACTGCACCCTTTCCTCTGTGTTTCTAAATGATAGACTTGCCCTCTGTTTCTTGCAGACTGCTGCTCTTAAGTTGTTAAAGAGCTTTGAAAAATACATTTAGAAAGGCAGCTCTGCTCTTTCAGAGCATGCAGCAAGGCACTGCCTGAATAAATGAATACGATTAACAAACCCCTGCTTAAAGGATCAATCACTTTGTCTTTGTAAAGAAGAGCTGTGGAGAGACAGATGCCAACACCCAATGTGCTGATGCATTTTGGAGTTTGTCACCATGGGGGAAGGTAGGGCTGTGAGTGACAGCAGATCCTCTTCAGGGTTTGGGTCACCCTCTTTCAAAAATCCAGACAGGGAGATTTATGGCTGGATTACCAATTGACTGAAATAATCTAACCACCTACCCTGAAAATGACCAAGGCACGCTAGCAACCTCCAGTGTACAGCTGTCCTACTACAGTTTTAAGTGAGCAGCTTTCCCATGCTTGGGAGGTACATAAAGGTGAGAATTTGGTGCTCTGAAAGAACCTTGTCTCTCAAGGCTTACAGCCTGTGTAAAGAGGAACTTCCGAGTGGATCAGAGCAAAGAGAACCCCAAGTATTCCCTGACACAGAGGGACTCTAGCAGGCTGTGTAATGGCAGTGTGCAGAAAAGGTGAAATCTTCTCCCCAGTACTTGGCATTACCCATTACCAAATTATCAGCCCCATGCTTTGAGGGAGGTAGGTGAGATCAAGCACCATCAGCACTGAAGGAGGCCCCCAGGCAGCACAACAAAGGGCTCACAAAACCGTGCCCTACCATCTGCCATCTCCTCTCTATGGAACAACAGCCAGAGGGTTCAACCTGGGTTGGTGCTGGATCTATGTGATCCTTGGGGGGCTTGAGAGACACAAAATGATCTCAAACACCATTTGAGCCCCCATGAACTTGGTCAGGGAGCTACGTGGAGCACAGAATTTCTTCTGCTTCTTTCAGCATAAGGCTGCAAATCAGGTTTAGACTAACTCATTTATGGCTGTACAATGCCAGCACCCAGCAACTCAACAGTACACATAAATACAGACCCAAATTATTTCTTGTAACATGCTTATAAAGAGGAACTGAAGAGCATTTCCATGCTCTGCATTGTTTGCATTACCGGTTTGCTTTGTTGGGGCTTTTTTTAATGTAATCCAATATATTACAGCTAAATCTGATGAGGAAACAGCTCACTAAAGTCCCCAAAGGAATGTTTTCTTGTGTTCCCTGATAGATGACTTTTTGATTTTACTTTCATGTGCCGGATTTCTAGTTTCAACCTATCCATATCCAAGTTTCAGCCAAGTTACAGGTCAAGGGGGGCTCATATCCGTTCCCTCACCTGCTCTGCTGCCTGAACCAGCCCTTTTGGCAAAGCCCACTTCTGGTCTATAGAACACTATGCTTTGATGCACACAGTTTTCCTACCATGTCTCTCTCTTAAACCTCCCAGCTTCTGCTTTTGAGTTTCTCATTTTCTCAAGTCTCTTTCTCTATGAGATGGTCTCTGACTTCAGGGCTCACAAGAGCTGCCTTACAGCTATCATCAGCATTTCTCCTCTATAGTTTGCAGAAAGCATGGACAACATCCTTCAAACTCATTTCTCTTTTATTATCCAGAAAGAGCTTTTTCTCCACAAAAACCATGAGAGGCTGCTGGCCGTAAGATGCTCCCATTGCCTGGTATTTCCATCCCCTGGGACAACTGAAGGGAAAAGTGCTAATGATATGATACCCATTTTGCAACTGCAATATGCTTCTAGGAGGAGATAATCTAATTGGTACCTTATTACTGGAGCACTTTAACAGCAAAACCAGTGACAGGAACGCGCGTGCTGAAGCGCTCGGTCATTTGGGGAGAGTTGATACAAGCTGTGGTAGCCTGCCTTATCACCATGAACTCTGAGAAAATTAGATAGAGGTGAGCTAAGAAAGAGAAATTCCTGAACTAAGCTGAACTTCGTTTGGATCCCAGAAAAGACCAATTAATTTCCTCTCTTTTCCTCATCTTTTGGGACAATTGGATTCCAAATCCTGCACCACAGCACCTCTGATCCCAGCACTTCTCAAAATCCAGGCATGGCTTGGGGAACCTCCACTAAAATGGAACTTTAGTGTAAATCAGTAAAAGGCACCGCCAGGGTGCACCAGCCACTGAGGGTCTGCTGATGTCCTTTGGGGCTTTACCTCTTGGCCTCATCTGCGTGATGGGGGCACTTCCAGTCTCCCGACACTGCTGACATTGAGGTGGTCAGAAACCACAGCCCAGCTTACAAAGTACAGCTGAGTCTTCATTTGAATACTCACAAGGGGAAAAAAAAAGGTCTTTTATCCAGTTCATTCCTCCTATTATTCCTCTTTGCACACGCTGCGTTTGTTTTTGTCATTAGGTTTCCAGTGTCCCTAATAAGATATTAATGAGATGCTAATACAACATGCAAATTACAGGAGACTGGCATGAAAGGGTTGCTATATTTAGAGCCAGAGCAGAGTTTTAATGGCTGTCTTCACCCATCTTGTGCCTTTTGTCAATTGCTTCCTTACTCCAGTGAGCAGCCTTGCATCCCTGAAGTGTCTAGGTGACCTTAGAGGTTAGGAAAAATGACAAGAATTCTAGACTGTGTTACCATAGTAGTAATGAAAAAACCCCACTGTATTCCAAAGACATTGTCAAAAGGAAGCCTTCTTAAGAAAAAATAAAATAAAATAAAAACAACTTGGGCCCTTGCCCATTCAGGAGCAATAGCAAGGGGAGAGGGTGCCCTGAAAAACAGGGTGCTCACTGCTACACTGCAGAGTTCAGAAGTGATGCCAGGATCAAGATCTGCCCCCATCACAGAATCTTGTCTGAAGGAGAAGAGGGAGAGGGTTACATTTACATCCTGTGGCCCAGCACAGGCAGCACAACCTGCCCCATGGCCCGACACATAGATAGGGGCTCTGCTCCTCCATCCTTACTCATAGCAGAGCCATGTCTGCCTTGAGCTCATTGCAAGCATGCCAGCATTTTGCTCTCTTTAAACAAATTTTGTTGAAAATCTTATCCAAAGAAAGTAAACAAGCAAAGTGCTCAGGTGCTGAGGAATGTAAAATACTCAGGATGGATCCTCCATCCCCACCACCTTCACATTCCCATGGCATGCATCTCTCTCACAGCCAGTGCAGAAAAAGCACCTTTTTGCACTGAACATGTAAAGAAGCTCTATGAGTCACTCCAGAGCTCAAGGCTTCTGTTTTGTCACCTGGAAACTGAGAATAAGGGTTCAGCCTTCTCTTTATAAATGTTGTAGCACCACTGACTACAAATAGATGTTTTTTTAACCGTAGTGCCTTTAGAAGTGCTCAAGCTTGAAAGAAGACCTAAGCACTTAAAGCAACATGTCCTTTCTCGCCAGAACTTGTTAGAACACCCTACCCCAAAGGTTATCATAGGAGACTCGGATCTTGACAGGCTTGATAACCATGTCCCGTTACATTTTTAGTGTCAGGCTTCAGAGTGCTGGAACACCCTGCTCTTAAGTGACAGAACTATTCTTCCCTTAACGCCAGGGACGAATCTCTTCAAACTGCCAATGTGCCAGGCTCCCAGCCCACAAACAGAATTTGTAGTTTTACTCCGGTTTTCAGATATTACCCTGAATTTCTGACAAGACCTTCACTTGCAGACAGACAGCTCCGTGGCTCTGATGCTTCTTACATGTTTTGATCATTTGCATCAGAAATGATGGAGCCAGAGAAACTGGCTCCAATTTTATGGATTTTTATGGTTCCTTCCCTCTGAATCAGTTTCCAGGCTAAAATGCTCCCAAAATCTCTGCACACTTCTCCCTCCCCCAATGGTTTCAGCTGGTTTTATTGTTCTGAGGCACCAGACAGTTGTGTTAATAACGGTAAATCCTTTTAGCCTCTGGTTAGCGCAGGTTGCGCTGTGATTGACAAGGTAATAAAAGTGTTAATGAGAGAAACTGGCACAGCCAGAGATCAATAGTTGCCAATAAGAAAAACAATTCTGATACTTAATTTCGTAGAATTCCCCCAAAGCGGTTGAAAATACATCACAATTGGTCTATTTTATTGTTTAATAGATGTTCTCTCCCTGGTGCTGTCAGAGATCAAATTAACTAGAGGTTGGGCACAATGGCAGAGAAGAGGACTTCTATTCCTCTGGATTTCACCGGACTGTTGGGACATAGAGCTCCAGGGCAAAGCCATTTCTGAAATAAATGTGTTCAGGGCTACCTTTCCCAGTCAGATAATTTCCCCATATCATTCCTTCTTTGTGCATATTTTTCCTGCAGTACAAATCAAGGGATGGAAATACCACAAGGCCAGCTCTAGTGCCAGTGGTCATATCTGGGTTATGGCTGTAGGTTCAACCATAAGTAAAAATGTTGCGTCTGTTGTGCTGCCCCCAAAGGGCAAAGCTTTAGGCACGATGAAGGAGCCAGGGCAAATGTCCTTTCAATAAAAAACCTAAAGAAGTTTTAAGGTTAGTGCCAATCCAGGTTTCTGAGAACTAATTAGAATGGTAAATCACATGAAGCGCATACAACTTGTAGTATGGATTAACATCGGTTGCTTGCTAAGAGGCTCCCATACATAGCACAACCCTGTGTGGCCCTAAACACCCTGTAACACCCTAAATATCCTCTCACAAATTTATCTGAGGCCAGATGCATATAAAAACCAACCCCATTTCAAGGGCAGCTGTTATATGTAGGAAAATATGTGCTGGCAGTAGGAAGCACTGCCAAACTGGGAATGCAGTGAGAATAGGGAAACAATTTCAAGAGGGGCACAGAAAATCTGTAAGTCAAATGAAGGAGAAACTGGTATGCACTCACAAAAATGTGGAGAAGGGGAGAAGGACCAGCCCTTCACAACACAAAAATGACAGTGAATGAATTTTCCAGATGCTGGTTGGATTATGCACTGATGGTAAGGCTATTTGGACAGCCAATAGATGACAGTTTGTGTGGTGCCACTGATTGTGCACAGGGTGCCCTAGCAAAGTCAAAGTGAAACACGGAGGCCTCTCCACATGGGCTGTGCTCATGGAAGACAATGCTGTGAAACCCTTTCTCTAGGCAGGTCAAAGAAACCTCCAGTTCTGACAGCAGTAATTTTATATATATATATATGTATACCTATATACACACATTATTATCCTACAGAAAAATTCCATTTCTACTCCTGCATTATGAGAGGGTCAAGGCATTTTGTTGAACTGGGGACCATAGAGGGACAACAGAGGATACTGGTACAGGGCTGACTTTGAGCACTAAGCCCAGCAGTCACCAACATTGGTGGCAAAATGCCACCTGACGAGAATAAGCAGAGCTTGGGCAATGTTGAAGGCTCTTAGAAGTGCCTCCACACCATTATTTTTATGCCTAGGAATAATATGCAGGCTCTAATGTAGACTCTGATGGTACTACACCTCACTGGTGTCTGTGGGCTTTCAGACAGGCCCAAGAAAGCTGGGGAATGCACATACTCTCCCTTTACATCAGGAAAGCTCTGCACAGTGATAAAGGGGGGGCAGTTCCCTTTTTCAGCCACCCAAGCACACATCTGTGCAGGATACCAGGGGGCTGCTCCTACTGAAAGCTTCAGTGTGAGCTCAGAGGTGCTGTGAGCTGGCAGAAGAGGAGTTGTGCCTGAATTTTCCTGTATGGGCCCTTCAGGTTGCAAGTAAAGCTATATGGAGCCAAACTGCAGCTCTGGTCAGGCACAAGAGGTTCTCCTAATGCAGGCTCTGCCAAGACACGTACTGATGTCTGCTGAACAAATACAACTACAGAAGAGCCAAAAAGTGTAGCTAGCTCCAAATCACCTCTTCCTTCCCCCTCTCATCCCACAGCATAATTAAACATTTCTGTCTCTAAACAGAAGAGAATAATTGGAACCAAAGAGCATGAAGGGAGACCTCAGCATGAAAAGATACCCAGATGACCCTAAGGGGTTTGGCTTATCCCTTTGGCTTTCCCCCCCTTTTCTTGTCCTGTCTATATTAATGTGGTGCTAAAACCTTGTATTGTCTGACTGCATTATTATTAATGGCAACTGATACCCCAGAGATCAGGGTGGCACTGCAGCTTGCCATTCACTTTAATTATCGACGCATATCAGCTTGAGGAATAAGAAGAGATAAGGTGAGGATTATTGAATCCAATCTTATGCTGTGTGTTATCACACCCTGTACATCCAGACTGGTTCCTATCAGCCTTTCTCAGCTCACTGCAAGTGGGGAGGGGAAAGCAAGAAGGTTTCCCCTTCATATTTTAATTTTGCCCATATCTTTACAATTTCGTCCAACACAAATTCTGACCATCACATTAATGGCTACATTTGCCCTCAGGCTTAGCTTGTGGCCAAAGCATTTAGATATTTAGCCATTTAGATATCCAAACAATGAGGTATTTAGTTCTTCAGAAACCTAAATATTTAGATGTGTCTGCAGGAACTGTTGTATTTAGCATCATATAACAGTTTTAGTTGGACCTTTAAAAGCTGTCTAGTCCAACCCCCCTGCAATGAGCAGGGACGTCTTTAACTAGATCAGGCTGCCATGACCCATATCCAGCCTGGCCTTGAATGTTTCCAGAGATGGGACATCTACAACCTTCTCTGGGCAACTTCAGGACTTTCATTGAGATAGGTCATGTTACAAGTACATGATTTAGTCTCATTTGGAAGGACCAGATCAGACTAAAGAGAACCTAAAGATGTAGATAGAATTCCCCATTCTCTGATAAAACTCACCATTTGCTGTCATTTTCCTCAGTCTCAACACTGAACCAAGTGAGCTGAAGCAAAACAGGGGAAAGGATGGATTTTCCAATCAATGAGAAAGATTAGCAAGGTCTCAAGTGCAGTAAATATTTTCTCAACTCAAAGAGTAAACTCTTATGTGGCATATTCAAAAGAGAGAATTGACATGTGGAAAAAAATTAACAGATTTCCTGTATCTGCACAGGATCCTCTCCATTTAGTGAGCACTAACACTAAAATAATATTAACGCATTACTTATGGAAATGTATGCAAAAGCTAAACAAGAGAAGGTACCCACATGCACTAAGCACCCATGTTCATTTTGAAAGGCAGTTCAAAAAATGGTAGCATTTTATCTACCTTGTCATTTACAAGCCACATAACTCAGCTCTTGAGTTCCAACAAATAGCACACTCCCAAATGTAACCCATTGTGTTTGATGGTGATAAAACAAGATTAAGAGAAAGGGAGGGGTTGAATGAAGCTTTCTGTGGGAAACACTGCCTGACGCACCATACAGCTTTACCCCATTTTCATGCAAGGCACACATACCTTGTTAGCATCGCTTTTAATGCTTCCAATTACGATCGAGAGGCAGGTAGGCCCACCACATGAGTTAAAGAAAAGGCCTTTGACAACCTCCTTCCTGCATTGTAGCAATGAAATATATATACGCAGAGCTCCAAACAGTTTGCTCCCTTTCAAAGCATGATGATTACCTTTTACAAACACAATGACAAGAGCCGCCTTTGGCAATCCCATGGTCCCTGTCTTCTGAGAACTGGCAGAATGAAGGGGAAGAAAAGCCCAGAAGCCTTTTTTTAGCCTCCTTATTTTTCTTTGTCACATCATTAAGGGTTCAATGAATCTCGAATTAAATTTCCCTGACTGCTGTCACCATTTTGATTGATAGGTGTCCTTGGATCAACCTCAGCAGGGCATGTTGTTGCACCAAGCCCCCTTTCCCCTTGCCATCCATTATCAGCCCCTTGTCATCATTACCTTCACACGTCAGTTCATTTACCACAGAAACAGTGTCACCAACTAATAGGGGCGATAGAAAAACATTTGTTACAAATAAGGAAAAACTCTAATAAATCAGGTTATGCCTCAGTCTGAAACTCATGGAAAATGAGTATTTGGCCAGCATGCTTGTTCACAAGTGCCCCTCTAAAATATTTTTTCCTGTCCTTATATAAAACCCTAAACAAAGCACACAAAATATACCCATTATCAGAAACAACAAACAGGGCAGAGCCATGCACAGATGAAGTTAAAACAGCTTTTACAGCTTAGGATTTTCTTCATTTTGAACAACAGCAAAAAAAATATGAACACCAGAGTTAACTTCAAGTCCCTGGTACACTAAAAACATATAAGCCACAGAAGATAAGAGTCCTTGCTGCTGACATTGGAGATTTTCTACCAAGGTGATTTTTCATCAGATAGCAAATGCTTTGTAAAAATCAAAGCCATTTATATGAAGGGGTCATTTGCACTTAATTTCTGATTGCAAAAAAGAAATCAGGAGGAAGGGAACAAGTCATTTTGAGCCTCTTGAAATGTCATCTTTTCTACTTTTGTTTGTTTCAAAACTTGAACTTATAAGAAATTATGGTTAAAAACTGAAATGTCAGAAGCACAATGTAAAATTTTAGATTTATTTAAAAAGGTATTTACATTTATTTTATTAGATTTAAAAGAAACATAAAAGTTTCCTTTTGACTTTCACGGTCTCAGGACAGAACTTGTCTCTCTTTGGGAACTTCACTGAAACTGAGAAAATCTACATGGGGTGAGAAAACCATTCTGTGTTTGTCACCAGTGCATGGAGCAGTGCAGCCTTTGGGTTACATATGTACCATGCTGGTGTCCTGGCTAGGACAACTGCCAGGTTTTTGCTTTCTCCTTCACCATCTTATGGAGAAGGAATCTGTCCCTGAAGTGATTTATCATATAAAAAGGTCTTTAATACATTGCACACCAACGACTCAGTCCCCAAGGATTGGCATACAACCTTCAATCTCTCTTCTCCTTTCCCCCTCTGATCACCACCAAAGCATGGAAACACCTCTAGATGCCTGCCAATTAACAAGCCAGCAAGTGAAGATCTGACCTTCAAGAATAAATAAAGAAACCCAGAACAGCCTTGCTAAATTACTTGCAAAGGAAAGCGTGCTGCAAAACACCAGCATCCCCATCCCAGCAACAGCTCCTCATACAGGACAAGGTCAGCATAAATTGTGCTGAACATGTTAATGCTCAGGGAGCCACAGCTGCCATTTATACAAATGAGTTTCGTCCTTTGCTGGAGGTTTTTATGCCGCATTAAGGGATAGAACTGTTGGTGCAACATGTTAGACCATTTTCCTAGAGCTCCCACCTAGTTCTTACCTCTAGTTCCCACAATCTATCCCAAGGGAGACAGTTAACCTCATAATAAGGGAAGACTAGCTTTTTCCTTAGGGGATGTTTGGAAGACCATCTAAGCAATTAAACAGCTCCACTGCTGCTGAAATCAGGAGGATTAATGCTCTTAAACCCCAGGGATCTTCGGTTCATCAATCCACCAGTACACACTTTTTCCTCTCTATTTATAACTGATTTTAGCTGAGGCATCCAGGAGCAGCAGGATACCGGGTTCACACAGGGCTGTGACTGCTTGGGGAGCAGAGGATGCAAGTTTGCAAAGGCCACTCTGGAGCACCACAACACTGAGCAATCTGCTCTGATTTATTATGCAATTAGCAGTGGGTGCAGCTCAGTGCACTGCCTATGAGATACAACACTAGCAAAGCTCAGCGCTTAAAGCTGACTTCATACCCAGGCACCTAAATAACCACCCTGGCTTTCTTTACTAACTTCAATGAGAATTTTGTCTAGAAATGAAGATAACTTCTACAGATTCTCAGTGCTGAAAGTCTCCATCAAAGACTACAAAACTAGGAACTGCGATTTTAAATGGATGACTTTCACATAGCCTTACTGTACTGGATACTGCAAAGACACAGAGCACAGACTCAGCTTACTGTAAAATCAGCAGTGCAAATGCTTGCTTTGCAAAGGAGATGCATAAACAAATCAGAGACGAGGGATTCCTCTGGGAAATCAAGTCATATTGTAGCTATAAAAACCAGATGCACATGGGGAAAGTTTTCAAAACATATGCATGAACCACGATAAACACTAGGCACGAGAGGGCTGGGTGGATCACCTACGGCTCCTTCCTGTACACAGGCCGCACCATCAGGTGGCAACATATAGGGTGAACATTACCTTGTAAAAGGCAATGTTGTTTTAACTGCCCAATTTTCTCTGTGCTTGCTTTTGTTCACGTGAAATCCTCTGGTTGTGACAAAATTCTCAACTCCTCACAATGTGGATTAGAAAGATGATGAAGTCATCCACTGCATTTCTATTGAATACTTGTTCGAGGGGCTGCCTCTTGCTCACTGGATACAGGGAGTCGGGGCAAGACAATTACTGTTTGGGTTTTTTCAGATGGCTGTTCTGAAGTGTCCGAGCAAACCACAGCTCCCTTAGCCTACAGAACGCGCCCTCAAGGCAGCTTCCCTCCCCTCTGCCATTCACAGCAGTACACCTGCTTTGATTCTTCTGTGCACTACTACAACCCTCAAACTGAAGCAAATAACTTTGTGTGGTAGAATCACTCCTCTTCATCTGCAAAAACTTTACCCAGCTCTTCCTATAGAAACACAGGTGAAACACAAGCGCAGAGAAGTTACCCTTGGATGAGAGTGTCCTGAGATAAACAAGAGCCCTTCTCCACTGAGGATGGGACGTGGTGCTGCTCTTCCTATCAGAGGGAAGAGCTCTGTTGCTATAAATGTGTCTTTTTGCACACTTGTTTCCTTGCTGGCAAACAGAAGATTGAGATACAGAAATGCCAAGCCACTAATAGGGCCAAACCTTAGATCAGAGGAACAAAACTTAGGTAAAACCTGACCGCATGTGGCTTTTAGTGATACTGTTTTTAGGAGATGCCTGAATTGCAGTTATAAAAGTGGTAAAAGGAGCTGAAGGAATAGCTCTCCCCAACACTGCAGGCCTTGAAGAGATCCCAGGGTGTCCTGGGGCATCAAGTCTTGCATACATTTTTCTTTTCTTTTTCTTTTCTTAAGCCACAAGTTTGACCATAAAGAAGAGTTTATTGAGAAACAAACCAACAAATTATTTAAATTTAATAAAAAAATAATAATAAATTAAAAATCAATGATAACTCACAGTCTGAAGTCCACCTTTGGTGAGAAAGACCAGCACATATTTCACTCCTCTAAACCTGGATTGTTCCACAGCAGCCAAAGGAATGGGCACTGCATAGCTCCTTGGCAGTCCTCAGGCAAAAACACAATCAAGAAAGGGTAAAAACTGCAACTGCCTAGGAGTGAGGTGGGGGAAAAGTGTGGAAAACAGCCTTGCAAGCACTGAGGTGAGAAAGAAAGGAGGAAGGAAAACAGGTGCTCCAGGTAACCAGAGCAAAATCACCCTTTAGCGTGTGGAGGAAAGGGCCTACACCTGAGCTGAGGGGTATTTCCTGAACATGTGACTTACTTAAACTAGTCATCATTAAATTAATCATTTTTAAGAGATGGGAAACAATGAAAAGATTATTCCTGGTGACTAAGCAAGATTAAGTGCCATGAAAATGAGTTGCTCAGCATTATCACTACCAAAAATGAACTTTGTTTTGGCTGTGAAATATGTGTGATGAGATGGTTAAAAAGAAATGGAGGGTTAATTTGTGGAAGTGACAAAAATAAGAATTACTTAACTCTACAGCAGCTGTTTAACAGGGTATATGCTATCAACTGGCAATTAAGAAGTGTTAAGGGGAGCAAATCCAGAGATAGAACTGGAATTGATAAGTTCAACATAGCTTGGCTTTCCTGGGTTTCCATGAGCTCAGAACAGCTTAAACCATAATAATTATGATAATAATAAAAAAATATTAGCAATCGGTTGCAAAGGACTTCTGAAAGTATTTTACAATATTAGATTGAACAAAGTTTTGCATTTTCTCCTCATACTAAACTAAGCATCTCAAACTAAAGCTCAGCCAGGAAGAAATTTATAGGTCAAAAAGCTAGAAACAGGGAAGATTTTACCCAGCTACACTGCAGCTGGGCTGGAAACTTTTATTTTGAATCATTTCAGAGAGAGACATACAGTTTTGCCATGAATTGTTAAGGCAAAAGGACACATATCACATCTCTCAGTGAGCTGCTTCAACAGTTAATTCTCTGATTGTTAAAATATGCCCTTTGTTTTGTAGCCTTCAGCTTTCAGCCTTCAAATCTCATCCCACCCTTGTGGGCTCAGCTGAAGAGCACTTTAGCTAAAGAAAACATGGCTACACTCAGTCTTTGATCAAATCACTTTCCAGTTTGCTCTTTGTCAAGCTGAACGGGCAGAGCTTCTGGGCAGCTCCCACGTCTTTCATTTTGAAGGGCAATCATGGAAAATGCAAGACATTATTCCAGGAGCAGCTTCACAGGGCTCAGTATAAACCTTATCCTCTTGGCCCTACCTCTTTCAAAAGACCATCATATTTACACAGTGCTATCTTTTTCAGGACAAATAGTCTCACTAAAAGCAAGAAATTAGGTGTTCACCTAGATTGGCACAAGATGCTATCTATTCTCCAGTTCTGCATCTTGCATCCTGCAAATTTAAACACACAACACGAATAACTCCACTCACTTCAAAGCACTGTTTCATTAATGTCTGGTGGCTTTTTCCCCCTAATCTTAACCTACTAACTCATTATTTTGCTTCAACTATGACTGAAGTGTTCCCTCCTGGCTGTGGGTATGAAGGGAGGCACAGACAGGAACTGTTTGATGTCCATTTCACTGCAATAAGCAAGTAAAAATGCAGATAAAAGTAAATGATGCATAAGTATCGTCACCATTAACATCACCTGTCATCACCCATGTCTTCTGGTGGTTATATTATCTATCATTTGTAATATAAATATGTACAAATGCACATATAGACAAACCTGGATATAACCACACACAGAAAACAGAGTCTTCAGGTCAGAGCATCTCTGTTCTGCAAACTGCAGCAGCACCGTCCCAACCCAATTTGAGCTGATTGCTGCCCTTGTACCTGTACCCACCAGCACTCAGGGGAGACAACAGATACAAAGCAACCTGCAGCTCCCAACCCTTCTGGTAATCTAGCGGGGCAGAAGGGCTCTATAAAATGACATCAGGCCCAGAAGCTTCTCTTTATAAGGGCATAAGTGATGGTTTATACATATGATATCCAGCTCCTCCAGGGAAAGGCCTCCTGTTTTATTCTACTCCCACAATGTCCCACAGCTGTGCCTTTGAACTAGACCTTTTTTCCATTGTTAAAGAGTTGTGCCATTTTCTTTATTTAGCACTTGAGGTTTTGTTTAAAAATACAAACCACCAAATTGTAAATCTTAAGCAGGAACAAGAACCATCTGTGCATACTTATAAAGTATTCTGGCTGGAGATCCGTTAATGATGGAATATGGCACAAATGCAAATTCCTGCTTGGAATATATTTTTCAAATACTTCTTTTCTACAGAGGAGGCAAATGATTAATTTCTTCTGTTGTTTAGGTGCTTCAAGTGGAAAGTGGGCACTTCTGCTGTTTTGCCTCCATTCCTAGGTGTAAGCCCACACATGTGCAATAAAGATAAAGCAAACCACAAATAGTCGAGACCCTGGCACAAAACGCCTCCCTTCTCCTTTGCCCCCAGGCTAGATAATGTCTGGACTAATTGCTGCCTGCACGTGTATGTCAAACTGTCCCAGATGTTTTATGATTTATTGTTGTAAAATGAAAATCAATCTAAAAGCATGAGAATGAATCCAAGGTTAATCACACTTCTGCTACTGACTCCAACTTCTCCACCATGCACCTTCAAAAATAGGGGTTCTTCCCATGCTTTGACCTCATCCAAAACCAAACTTAGCTGCCTAAAGAGTTACCTAGTTGGAATTTAAGCCACCAAAGTCTAACCAGGATCCTGAAAAACCATCATGCAGCTGTTTCCTACACAGAGTTCACCAAAATTTGTCAGGCACCACGATAGATTGCCAAAGAGTTTCCAGGTTCTCCAGTCCTGCTCTGCATGCTGGAAAAATGTAGGCCAAGCCACTGGGTTTCCGCTCACATGCAATCCTAATAACAGCCCCAAAACAAAGGGTGCCTCATCCATTTCCCTTGGGCTTGTTTGGAGGCCCCCCTTCTGGGGTTTCATGCCAAACACAGTGGGAGCGATTGCTCAGAGGGCAAGGTGCGGTTATTATAGTCCTTATTCTGTTGCAGTGGATCTGGACCCCTTCACTGCGGGATTCCAAATCATGGAAGAGCATCGCTGACCCTCCTTCCAAACAGTGTAACTGTGCTTGAAGAAATTACTTTGGCCAGGCAAGGTAACTGGAAAGATCTTGTGTTGCTCCTTCTATTCCATAAATGAGCATATGCATTGCAATATAATGCATGGTTGGACTGATCCTTTCCAGCTCACTGACTGCAGAAAAGTGTTTTGAAAATTACTCTAATGCGTATTTACTCAATGGACCAGAATAATTCATTTTGACATATGAATATGCCTTATTAAAAGCTGCTTACACATACGTTACTCAATCCAATCCTAGTTTTCATCTGTCTGAGGCATGTATGAAATAGTGTGTTTATTACATGTAAGTCAGGGGGACCGAGGTTATTTTTCTTATTTCCTGCTAGAGAAAAGAGGGTGCCTTAAAAAGAGTACAATAAAAATTGTTACAATTAGTGTTTCAGATGCTATGAACTGGATGAAAGAAGTCCTTCCGTAACTGAAGCCAAGGAAGGAGTCAGCCTGGCATTGCAAGCCTTTAGTAGAGTCTGTTGCGATAGAACAAGGGTTAATAGTTTTAAACTAAAAAGGGGAGACTGAGACTAGATAGGAGGAAGAAATTTTTTACAATGAGGGTGATACAGCACTGGCACATGTTGCCCATGTTTCCATCCTTGG
The DNA here is from genome assembly GCA_039877255.1 of Loriculus beryllinus. Taxonomy (NCBI): domain Eukaryota; kingdom Metazoa; phylum Chordata; class Aves; order Psittaciformes; family Psittacidae; genus Loriculus; species Loriculus beryllinus. The sequence continues at coordinate 6,225 of JBCJKH010054727.1, read as the reverse complement.
AAGCATTGAAGGTCAGGCTGTACAGAGCTCTGAGCAACGTGGTCCAGCTGGAGATGTTTCTGCTTATTTCAGGCAGGGTGGATTAAGTGATGTTTAAAGGTCCCTTCCAACCCAAACCATTCTATGATTTTATGAATCTTCACATCCTCTGTATAAAGCTTCCCACAGAAGGTGCAGCCAGAGACCCTTTTGCAACATGTTCTGAAAAAGCTGGTTTTTCAGCGGGATAAGAAATCCTTTCCATTACCCTCATCCTCTGCGACAGGTCAGCCTACTCACTACATGAGCCTGCTTCACATTATGTACTGGGGCCAAGTAGCACCCGAGCAGCCCTGGGGAAAAGTGCCTTAATTGCCAGTAATACAATAGCTCCACTTAGCACCCGCAAAGCAATTCAAAAATGGAATCAAACATTTTCTGGCTACACATTTAGGGAGCAGCCGGCTATGTTGGCATGTTCCTCCATTACTTAACCACTGGGTCATATATCTGTGACTACAGATGGCTTTTACATCCGCACCTCTTAAGCAGCATCTGATACCATCACCAAACCCCAGCCCAAGGGAAGGGAAGCATCCGTTCTGACCAGAAAGACTTTTCCCTTTAAATTAAACACCATCTCAGCAAAGGTTTTTCTGTGGCCCCATTAGACCCATGGAAACAGCCTTCCTCATCTTCAGCTTCAGAAGGACTACTTGGCTACAATTCAGCTGCAGCTCTGCCTTGCAAAATACAAGAACTGGCAAATAAAATGACTTTTCCCCATTGATCTCTCACCCACACTGCTTCCCAAAACTTCTAGCCATGTTTTTTAACTACAGTTTTTCTCCAACTCCGTTTCATCTGGATCTTTTCTTCCAGGCATCTGCAAGGTACCCTCAATCTCCAGGGATGGCTGCGAAACTATAACTGTGCAAGCATTTGCACTGTAAATCTGCTGGGCTTAACACTAACATGGATATAACAGCTTAGCTGGTGGCTGCACAGGGAAGGTAATGCAGAAGATCAGCAAAAAAGTGCTTTGGGCTACCTGAGCCAATATACCAGCAATGTCATGGATAGTTCAAAATACAAAAGCAGAATGGTCTTGCAATCAGATCCACAGAGCATCAGCTTATGAAGTATCAATATGAAAGTATTCCCACTGTGGATCCTGCTGTAGGCCAGGTACTCTGTTGCAGAGAAGAACTGGTACAGACCACAAACTCACGCATCTTGGCCTACTGTACTTATGTATGCTTCTCCAAAAGCCTCAGTGGATACTTGTGGTCTCTCATCCCTAATCCTCAACTAGAAACTAGACATTAAATGCCTCATCTTTTCTTAAATATTTTGATGTCTATGGTTATATAGTGAAAGATTGTTTTGCTCAAGGAAAACAATGATGGGTGAAAATCACATAAATCTCCTCAGGACATATCTCCTTATTTGCATGCTTCCATTCAAGGCAAACTACTTATGACAGCAAACCATGGTACAATTGCTTGCTGAGATTTTGCAAAAACATAGATGTGACGTTGTGGAGACAGTGTTCTCACAGGAGAACAGATATTTGGTACATGAACTCTGAATAATCCCGAAAGATACAGCAAGGCCATGAAAGGCCCGAGGAAGCTTAAGCAAGCAAGGTAAGAGGGAACTGGAATTCACCAAGTTATGAGAACTGTGGACTGTTGGCAAGCTTTCGAGGTCAAGTTCTCACACCTGTGCTTGCCCAATTATGTATTAGTTGCTAAGAGTCATCAAGACATGTATCCAATCATAATATGCCAAATCACTGTAGGCATATGTAAGTAATAGTATATATGAAGTGAATGCTTTGTAATAAATGGCAATCACTTGATCACATTGATCATCTCTGCGTTGTCCGTGACTCCCGCGTCATGACATGACATGGTGACCCAAACCTGGAAAAGAATCCCAGTGTAGAGAAATTTCCAGAGTCAGGTCTAGTTTGAGATATTTCACAGATTCACAGAATAGTTGAGGTTGGAAGGGACCACCAAGAGTCATCCAGTCCGTTCTCCATGTTCAAGCTGTGTCCCCTGGAGCACATTGCTCAGGATTGAATATGTCCAGGGAAGGATACTCCACAACCTCTCTGGACAACCTATTCCAATGCTCAGTCTCCTTCACAGTAAAAAAGTTCTTCCTCATGTTGAGGTGGAACTTCCTGTGGGTTAGTTTAGACCCACTGCCTCTAGTCCTGTCACTTGTCACAGCCTCAGCCTTTCTTCATATGAGAGATACTATAGACCCTTAATCATTCTAAAAGCCCCTTATTGGAATTGGTTCAGGAGCTCCATGTCAATGTGTACTGTGGAGCCAGAACTGGATACATACTGGACATATTTGTACCAAAAGAAGCTATTTTGGCTACAGCACTGCATGCTCATCCTTCCCCATGATCAGTGACAGTGACAACATGCCAGCTGAAGATAGTCATAGATGATGTGCTTTCAGAGTGAATTCAGGGGCTCAGAGGGGCACAAGTGGATGGACATAGCTCCAAACTGCTGCTGTAAACAGGAATTCACTTCTCAACGCATCTACTTCAAGCCTTGAGCAGGCCTTGCTTAGAAAACACTGGTGTTTTTCTCCAAAGCATCAACCTTTATCATCTCACAGCCTTGTAGCTCTTAAGCGTAGCACTTGGTGTGTTTCTTTGGTTCTTAAATCTAGCAAAACTCATCATAATCTGCAAGAATTATAGAGAAAAGATAGGGAACCACTGAAGAGTATGGTTAGATAGTTTGGCTCAAAATAACACATCTCTCAGCACATGCTGTGTGTGGGTAGTAAGAGCTAAGAAAAAAAAAGAAAACCAGCTAAAAAAATAAAATCTAAAAAAAATCCTTATGTGATAAGATTAAAAATGAGGTAAGAAAGCAACGTACTGGGGAGGCAAAATCCATGGCTATGAAACTAACCTTACATGCTTTGGAAGGAGGGCTTGATCTTAGGTGATACGTGTGTCCCTGCCTGAAGAGATGGTGCTGGAGGACTTATCTGAGGCTCATACAAAAGCCCTCTGTCACCGGTATCCTCAGTGCCAGAAAGTGAGGGTTGGAGCTGTGCTTTAATCTAGAGCTTAGATAAAAAAACGTGTTTCTCCACAGGGGAATCTGGGTGGTATAAATCTGTACTCTTAACAGGTTTGAGTCTTGGGGGCAGGCATGCTCCAGTTGTGAGCGCTTTTCCTAGGGGTAGATAAAAGGCTCCCATAAATAAAGCTTTGAAATCTTCCAGGAGAGGTTAGCAATACAAATATGGGCACATGAAGCTCTGCGTAAGCAATAATTCCACAGATTTTTATTAGAAAGCAGATATATGGGAACAGCAATGCATGATAAATCAACTTATCTGCCTCCTTACTGGCTTTTATGATAGGCATTAGCAGTAGTAACTGTCACAGAGATCATAACTGCTTTATTTCAACTGTATCTGTGAAGCATATTCAAATGCAAGCAGTTGTTATTCTTTTTTAAGTATAAACTCTTTTTCCCCTCATTGAATTGATGACAAAAGCATTCCTGGTAAACATCAAATTTGGGGGAAGGAAGAATGGAGGGAAACAGTGCTCTCTTTTGTTTGTTTTGGTAAGGCTCTCTTGGAGCCTTGGAGGCAGTTGACGTGTATTGCTCTGGACATGGCTAAAGCAGTGTCTACCTGCTGACAGCGTGGCTTGGGGCTGCTGAGGGGAGCCCAAGGACCCACTGACTTCTCCTTTAGGACTCTAGAGTGAGTTTTACTCTTGCAAAACTGATGCCAGCAGCAAAACACAGAGTTTAATCTTAGCTGTCTCCTTGAATAAATCAGGTTATATGTAATCTGATTATGCATATAATATAGATGTATAAATTAAATAGATAATTGGTAAACAATGGCCTTGCCAACAAAAATATTTTAATACAGGGTTAGAGAGGCTGTTCTCTCTCCAGTTATGTTTCTCTCTTTCTAGGGCAGTATTTCAAAGACAATTAACAAAGTTTTGCACCTAAACCTAGACATGTAAAGGTTCATAACTTCTATTGACTTAAATACATGTGAGAAACCAGGCACTTTGCTCTGACTGGGAAATCCCTGGAGCTGAGCTTTGGGAGGAGGAGGCTGTTATGTTGGTATCAAAGTAATGCGTCCTTTCACCTTTCTCAACTGCTCACTCAACACATACCATGCAGTGCACAACTTGGTGAGCTGAATCATAGAATCACAGAATGGTTTGGGTTGGAAGGGACCTTAAAGATCACCTAGTTCCAACCCCCCTGACATGGGCAGGGACAGCTTACACTAAACCAGCTTCAACTGCCTAGCCTGGCATTGAACACTGCCAGGGATGGGGCAGCCAAAATTTCTCAGGGGCAACTTGTTCCAGTGTATCACCAGTGTACCACAGAGATTATAACTCCACAAAGTAAAGAATTTGTTCCTCTTGTCTAATCTAACCCTACCCTCTATCAGCTTAAAGCCATTCCCTCTTGTCCTGTCACTACATGTCCTTACAAAAAGTCCCTCTCCAGTTTTTCTGCAGGGCTTCTTTAGGTCCTGGAAGGCTGCTACAAGGTTTTCCAGGAGCCTTTTCTTCTCCAGGCTGAACAAGCCCAACTCTCTCAGTCTGTTTTTGTAGGAGAGGTGCTCCAACGGTCTGATCACCTTTATGGCCTCCTCTGGACTTGCTTCAACAGGTCCGCATCCCTCTGAACACAATACTGAAGGTGGGGTCTCACAAGTGCGGAGTAGAGGGGCAGGATCACCTCCCTCATCCTGGTGTTCATGCTCCTT